>WPIO01000052.1:925000-1162500 GCA_009760855.2 Cristatella mucedo | reverse complement strand
TCCGCTTGCGTGTGGCACACCTGGTGCTGCACCTGCCGCTGTGCCGGCAGCCACGATTCCGAGGCTTCTTCTTCATTCTGGCTTCTTCCTTCTACCCGGTCGCGCGCGTCGGCTGGCGCCTGCACCGCCGCCGTCGTTGCGAGCCGACGCGCTTGCGGCACAGCTCTCACCGGACGTGGTAGCCGCCACGCCCGGAATGTAACGGTATCTCAGTAATTAGCCGAGCATTTCACCGCAGTGGCGACCCGGAAAACCGCCCCGCGTATCCGCCCGTTCCTCTGTCGTACGTCACGCTGGTTGGTTAAACTGCTGGTCGCGCTCGCGCGCGCGCGCGAGTCGCCCGGATACCTATTTTTACGTTCTTACTTCCTCGCGCGTTCGTAAAGCAATCCAATTAATCTCCGCTCTTCCGGCGGCGCGGCGCTCGCGCGCAGGGGGCCGCGCCGGCGCCGCCACATGTTGCCGTCGGAAAACCGCTGGCTTCAATCAGTGTCGTCACAAGCGGTCGCAGTGTCGGCAATCTTGCGGCTTGCGGCGCCGAGCCAGGCTGCCCGCCCACGTCCGCAGGCTACGTTTCCGGGGGATCGGCGTCGCCCGCCGCTAGCTCGCGGGCGGGCAGCGGCGGCGGCGGCGGCGCGGCCGACTAGGGCAGCCAGCGGAAGCCTCGTCGCCGCCCTGTCTGACCCCCGCTCGCCGCCTCCCTCCCTCCGCCCTGCGCACCCGCTCGTCGCCGAGCGAGCCAGCCGAGCGCTCGGCGGCTCAAGCGCTCGCGCCTCCGGCGGCGGCCGGTCGGCGGCCGCCGCCGAGCCGCCCTCGCTGCCGCCACCGCCGCTATGACCTCGCCGGTAGCCATCCCCCACGTCGCCGGGCCAGTAGCCGCGCCGCCGCCGCCGCTATGCGGCGCTCCGGCGAGTCGCGACCGAGCGAGAGGTTCGGCAGTGGGCAGGGTCGTCGCGCAGCTCCACGAGACTCCCAGGCTAAGCGGGCTGAGGCGAAGAAATTCTCCGACGCGTCTGCGCGCCGCGCTTGCCGCGCCCATTTCCGTCGCTCGCGCGGTGTCTTGAGATGCGTTGCTTCCCAGGCTTGAGCGCCGCACGCGAGCGGGGTTCGGGCAAAAACGTGCTACTGCATATTAAAGGAAGATTGACCATCGCTTATAATAGCAATAATAGTAATAATAGTACATTTGATATAGCGCCCTCAGAGAACTCAATTTCCGTCTAGGCGCTGTACATTTGCCTTCCCGAATATACTGTCCCCCGGTCGCGTTCCTGAGCCAAGCGCGAGGAAAATGTTGGCCGTGCATTCGTCTAGCCATCCAGCGATCCGACTTTGCTATGACTTGCTTTTTCGCCAAGATCGCGAAAGGAGTTTGGCCGAGACCATCGAAGAGCAAACAGAAAGCTTGGTGTCGAGTTTGGTAGAGTTTTGGTAGAGTTTAGTAGTTTTGTAGAGCGCTGGTGAGACGTAAGGCGGATCGTCAGTGGACAGTCGCCACCACTGTGGCCGTCGCCCGTGGCTAGTCTGTGACGTAACGGCTCGTATCTGCCTCTGGCCACATTTCATGGCCCCCTGCTGATTCCGACACAATAGCCTAGCCTTGTTGACGCTGGGCTGCTGGCGGCATATTTCGGTGTAACGAATGGACGCCGCCGAATCCGCCGCCGCCAACGGCTGCCGTGGCGGCGGCGGCGGCGCTGGATACCTCTTTCTTACCTTACGCTGCACGCCGTTTTCTTAGCGCGCGAGGAGGCGTGCGTTTCGCGTTGCTCGCGAAAGTCGACCTCGCTTCGCGGGGCCGACTTGTGCTACGAGCATTATTATAGACGGGCATTCATTATGCGCCTCTCGACACTGCGTCCGTCACTCGCGGTGGGGGGCCGTGGGGGGAGTCCTTTACCGCCACTCATGCATGTATGCATGTAATGTATCTCCGTCTGTAACTCCACAATGTCATACAGACCATGTGGATGTTACGCAGGAGGAGAGTTTTGTATAGCGTACTCACAGCCTAAGCGGCTTTCGGTACGCATTCGGTAGCCATCAGACATAGTCTCACGCAACAAAGAGAAAGTGGGAAGCATAGCAGTGTCAGGAGAGCAGTTGAGGTAGTGAGTAGCGTGGAAGTAGCAGCTCAGGACCGCTGAAAAGGATGTGCCACAGTCGGCAGCAGGCAAGCAGATACGTCATTCGGTAAGAATTGTGGAATTGAGTTCAACAGTCTAGCACCTGCCGAGCAAAAGCTCCTGTCTCCAACGGTATTCAAGCGAAGGAATAGAACAGCTAACGCATTGTCCACACAGGACCTGAGGGCGGGCGAACAGGCTGAAACTGATGCAGCAGCTCAGCTAGGTACGAAGGGCAGCCAAGCCGTGGTCTTGGCCTTGTGGGTCAGCGTAAGAACTTTGCTCTTTTTATCCGTCGCTTCAAACCTGCATCCA
This sequence comes from Cristatella mucedo, assembly GCA_009760855.2. NCBI lineage: Eukaryota > Metazoa > Bryozoa > Phylactolaemata > Cristatellidae > Cristatella > Cristatella mucedo. The sequence goes on along the minus strand of WPIO01000052.1, from coordinate 1,160,059 downwards.
TCCATCCATCCTAGCTCTTCTACTCGCTCGCGACGCTCGCTGGCGCGGCGACGGACGGCGCTCGGCTCACTTCCGGTGCTTGCTTTCCGATGCAGTCGTCGTCGTCGCGACTCGACTGGCGCGACGTCCGTCCGAGTGCAGCGGCTCAGTGTGCCGCTGTGCGGGTCGCCTCGATGGACAGACGGCGCTCGTCACCGGCGCCAGTGACGGGATCGGCAAGCAGGTGGCTCTCGAGCTGGCCAGGCGCGGAGCGACGGTCGTCGTTGCGTCTCGCGACATTCGCAAGGCCGAGGCAGCGGCCGACGAGATACGCCGACTCTCCGCCGCCGGCGGCGGCGAAGGCCAACCGAAAGTCAGCGCCAGGGAGCTGGACCTGGCCTCCATGGCCAGCGTCAGATCGTTTGCTGCCGACTTTTGTGCCGACTATCCGAGGCTGAATTTTTTGATAAACAACGCTGGTGAGTACACAGCTCTCTACCGCAAGGGCCATTAAATGTTTGACATTGCTACCCCCTCAAGTCTCAATTGGACAGAGGGTGCAAGTGCCTCAGTGTACACAGAATGCCCTCGGCAGCTGCTGTTTGCCTAAGTGCACTCGAACGCAGAGACCGTTGGTTGAAACTGCTCCAACTGTGCCGGCGGCAACAGCAGCATCAGCAGCAGCACCCGGTGGGTGGTGACAGTAGCCAATTGCACCGATAATGATTTTACATGTTTAGAGAAAGGTTTTCATATTAGTCCTTTATTATTGTACATGTTGTAATCATACTTTTTGTTTCATAACGTGGCCACGATGGTTCTGTGGTATTATTTCTCGACATTTTTGGCCTTAGCCCATCCACTACGTTTCACGTGTCCCAGCCTCTGTACCAATCTGCTCGATTGTCAACTTTACTAGTTTAGTTTTCACTACTGCAGTACTTCTAAAAAATGGCTTGATCTTGTGGACTGCATATTTACTGTTAACTCTCTGGATCTGCAAGCAGTTGAAATATGTGCTGCAGAGTTCGTACTTGCTTCGTACGTTGCTACGGCTGCAGAGTTCGTACTGCACTGCCGAAACCGAGACGAATTTACACGGGCCATTATCGATAAGTTTCACTACCGAGGCCGAGAAACGTTAGACAATTTTCCAAGAAAATTGGGGATTATGTATCAAACAAGTATCAACGCAAAGAGCTTCTCATTTAACAACATAATTTGTTAGCCGAAGAGGAACCTTGGCTTTTTACCTGCCTTAAACTGTGCGGTCGTAAAGTGCTGGCACCTGACTGCTGAGCTGCTGCCCGAGTGACCTGAAAAGTGCTGAAGAATGGATTTTGCCATACAAGTCAATAAAACGAGTCAAAATAAAAAGAGTCTCTATAAAAATGCTCTATGCTAAAATATTCGCTCCATCGCACGTAATGAATCTTATCGAGTGAACATATTTTGCACAATGGTGTCGGATGGCAGACCAGAAACAGAGCAGGCGTTTGCTCCTAGTGCAAATTAAAGCCGTATTCGTGTAAGGCAGCGACGCATCTAATAAATCTGAATGCACTCGCTAGGCACGAGGCTGCATCGAAATGGTTGTTGCATTTTTACGCGGATCGCCATCTTAATTTACAGGTGTGGGAGGAATGCCCAAGACAATAACCAAAGACGGTCATGAGATGACTTTTGCAGTCAACCATCTCGGGCCTTTCTTGTTGACAAACCTCTTGCTCGATCGGCTGATGGCGTCGGCACCGAGCAGAATCGTAATGGTCTCGTCGCAGGCACACGAAGGTACGCTGCTGTGTGTGCGTGTCACTCTCTCGTCTTGTCTTCGACGAAGCTTCAGTCACAATGCGTGCTCGGCCGTCTCTCTAGCTGCGTGCTCACGAACTCATTCCCACTCTCACCGTATTCTCGGCTGAGACCTTGACCGACGAAGGGGGCAAAGGGCAAAGTCGGCTCAGCTATTGGCGCCTGTCAACTTTGCCGAGCGACATATCTGTGCATATGCATTTGCAATCTCGAGGCCACTAAAAATAAGCTCCCCAACAATGCGTGCATCGAAGTCGAGATACCCCGCCTCGCGCGGGCCTCGAATTTATCGCATGTCACGTGACCGACAGAGCTCCTCACTCGTCGATCGCAACTCAGCAAAGCATCCCCACACGGTCAAGAGCGCGACCGACCGCTGGTCGAGTGGAATTCTTTGCGTATGGCTGAGCATGCCTGGCTGGGCGTAGCGTAGAGGCATGCACGGACACACTCGCTCCAGCCATCGCACCCGAATGTGTGCCTGGCCAAGGTCCGCAGGCGTTATGCTGAGGACTAGGGATGACCACTAGCCTGATAGATGGTCCACGCTTCCCAGAGTTGGAACGGATTGGCCATCGAAGCGTCGAGGCTCTCGGCGCCACGTGCACGTGCAGCCGCGGAGCTCGCGTCGTCGACGCTTTTCTGGTGCCTTGCTAGCTTCGTCGACGCAGCGTTCCTTAGACAAGTCGGACTCGCTCGAAGCACCTAACGTCGTTTGTTAGGGAGCAGTGAGGATCTTGAACAGCAACGTGCCGCAGTCGCAAGGTCCACACGAGAGTGGATGTCACTGGCTCCCTGCTGCCAGGAGGCCAACGAATCTCTAGTCTAAGCGACAGTCAATCGACAATTGACCTCCCCGTAAAGCTTCCCATCGACGCCAGCCAGTTTAGTTCAACCAGCGTAGCGGCACAGCAGCAGCAGACGACGAGCCGCGGCTTTATTAGCTCGCACTATTTACCCGGATATCTGCGGATGAGTTAAGCTGTGTGCACCAGCCATCGCCCACCCTCCCTAACCCATGCGGCGGCGGCGGCCGCGGTGCGTCACCGTCACGTGCTCGGGGATGACGATTATCGAGTGCTCGCTCGAGCCTCTGCACGCCTCTACTGCCGCTCAGCTTCCGTGCCTGCTGGTGCGAAACTTGGGTGTCCCTCCCTCCGTCCGAGGATGCCATCGGCCATCGAGGCTGCGGTGGACGTGGCCTCGTTCACTCAGCTCAAAGAGAGGACCAAGCTGTCAGCGGACTTGACAAACTGCAGGTGCAAGCCAAGGGGAAGCCTGGCTGTCACGCGACGTCGGCTTCGAGCAGTGAAGTCTTAGCCCAGGGGGCAAGGTGCTCGCTCTGCACGACCACCCAGGTCGTCCGTTTGAGTCAAACAGTGGTTTACAGCCCTTTATTATTTATTGCCCACTGCAAACGGCGGTGACAGCCGTGAAGGCTCTTGGGTGGCTCTCTATACGATGAGGCTGTAAACTCAGCTGACCTTTTTACTGAACAACCGACTGCCGACAGCCGAGCCTGCTGAGCGGTCAACTAGCCGAGTGCTTCGCATGCCTAAGCCTAAGCGCCGAGAGTACAAGTGAAGCAACGAGCATCTGATTCAATATCCCCATAAATGTAGCTCTCAGCTGTGCAACAAAGAATTGCCAGCTGTGGCGCCTGAACCCACAGGCTGGGCATGGAAGTGCGCTAGCACCTTGATTGCCGAGTCCGGTGACCTGACAAGAGCGCAGAATCCATGCCTTGTCCGTGCACAACTCGAGCAGCAGCAGCTGCTGCAGCAGCTGCGTGCAGCAGCTGCGTGCAGCAGCAATGCACGACCGGAGTGAGCACTCTCCGTGCGGTCGCGGCAGCTCGGCTGTGCCCTGCCTGCGCTGACAGCCGACCGCCCTCTCCATCGGGCCATCGACCGGTCGGCGGATCGAGCGAGAGTTGATCGACCGAGCTCGCTTGCTCGTTGTTGCAGTGTGCAAGCTGAACATGGATGACCTTATGAGTGAGCGAAGCTGCAGCAGCTGCTTTGCGCTCTACAGTCGGAGCAAGCTGGCCAACATACTTTTTACCAGGGAGCTGGCGCGGCGACTCGGTGGTAGGTGGCCCTCTTCCCATGCAGCGGCCATCGCTGCTATTGTTGTTGTTGTTGCGTTGTCAGGCTGCTATCGTTTGCTTGCTTTTGCGCATGCAGGCACTGGCGTCAGCGCCTTTGCTCTTCATCCGGGCACCGTGGCCACGAACCTGACCCGAAGCTTGCCGCCGGCCCTTAAGCAGGCCGCCAACTTGCTGCTGACCCTGTTTGCCAAGTCGGCCTGGCAGGGAGCACAGCCGGTGCTGCACTGCGTCCTCGCGCCTCGAATCTCGGAGCTCTCCGGAGCCTACTTCCGGTGAGTCAGCTGGCAGGCGTGCTTGTGCACTGGCACGTGATTGATGAGCAGCTCCGGGCTGCTGCGGCTGCAGCAGTGCACGCCCGGAGCTGCCGGGTCTAGCAGCAGCTGCTGCTGCTGCGGCAGAGCCAGTGGCCTGATGGTACACATAGATAGCTGAAAGTGCTGCACCTTATTCTGCCCGTTCCATAACCATGGCCTCGGGCCCACCGGCATCCGGTTCGCAAGCAAGCCTGCTCTTCCCTCTCCTCTTGACTTTGTCGAAGTAAAGTAAAAGTAGAGGTCAGCAGATTCAGCAATTTCTCAATTATATAGCAGCAGAAGAGCGTTAGCCGCTATCACTGCCGCATGCAATCAGAAGCAAAGGAGCGCTGCCTGCTGAATGCCGCGAACGTGAGCACCAGTGCGTTTAGCGCACCAGCATGCTTAGTGGACCACCTGCGCTGGCTCGGAGTTGAGCGACCGGCAACCGTAGAAGCCCACTTCGTGAAAATAGCGTTAGGCAGCAGCGTTACAGAGTTACCACGTTATCACGTTGTGGAGCCTCTCGTCCTCTCCTTAAGTCGAACCGAGCAAAGTGCGATCTTAGTTGGGTGAGCAGAGAAGAGAGAAGAAGAGAGCCCCCAGGTTCGAGCTTCGGAAACGAGAACAAAGGTAACAAGTTTAGTCCCAGCATCTTCAAGTTGTCTTGGCGGTACCGTGAGAGGGTCCCAGAGTGCGTCCCGAGCAACGAACGATCCCGAGGCGAGGCTGGTCGTGTGTCGTGGTCTGTGCCAGGCCGCGGCATGCCTGCGGCAGGCGATGTTACGAGGTGAAAGTTGCACGGTCTTTTGTGTGTGTGCTAAAAACCACTCGTTAATGACTTGATGACAGATGAGTAACTGTGCTCGGCTGCCGTTCTTGTTCCCCAGCGGGTATGAGGGGACCGCGTTCGCACATGCCCGGACGCAGCACTTTGCATGCTGCACCCTAATGTCGAGCGCACCCATGCTTGCTGGTATGGGTTGAGGAAAAATCTGTCGCCCCGGTTTGGCCCAGGAGTTAGGGTACTCACCTTTGAAGATCAAGGTCGTGGGCTCGAGCCGTATAGGAATGCAATAAGTGCCTGGATAGAGACATGGTTCTCTTAGGATGCTCTTCGCATGAATTATATGTATATATATATATATATATATTATTTATTTATTTATTCTAGGTGTCATATTCCAAAGCGACCTCTCGTTTGACGACCATATCAGCTCCACAGTCAAATCCGCCTATTTTCAGCTTCATAACATTGCTAAAATTCGGGCTTGTTTAGATAAAGATACCACGTCCAAGTTGGTCCATGCATTCGTGACATCCCGTCTCGACTTCTGCAACTCACTGCTTACTGGCCTACCAGCATGTGCAATCAGGCGATTGCAGCTGGTGCAAAACTCTGCAGCTAGGCTTGTATGTCGTGAGAGTCGCAGTTGCCACATTACTCCACTTCTCGCCGACCTGCACTGGCTCCCAGTCAAGCAACGAATTGACTTCAAGGTTTTGTCGCTCACTTTTAGGTCCCTTCATTCTATGGCTCCAGCCTATCTGTCAGATATACTACCCCATCAGGCCAAGCATCGTACCACCCGCTTTTCGGAATCCAACAGTCTAGAAATACCTCGTACAAACCTTAAATCCTTTGGAGACCGTGAATTTAGTTCATATGTTCCCAAAGCCTGGAACTCCCTCCCGATCTGCGTCAGAACATCCCCTGACCTGACCACATTTAAAAGGAACCTAAAAACACACCTATTTAGGACAGCATTTAGTGGGTCCCTGTGATTCGCCCGTGATGTGCTTATGCTTGCTGGCACTGTGCATGCTGCCACTAACCACTAACCACATTTGCATGCTGACCCTGTGCATGTCACCCCTAACCATATTATTCATTTCGTTTGTTTTTCAAGCATGATTTTACTTACCATTCAATTGCATTTCACTTTACAGCAAATGTTAAGCTCCTAGAGAGAGATTAAGTTCTCTGAGGGCACTTTATCAAGTGAATTATTATATATATATATATGTACATGTATACATACATATATATATATATGATATATATATACATATATATACATATATGATATATATATACATATATGATATATATATATATATATATATATATATCACAAAGTTCTTCTAGAGCACCTCTCATCTCGCCTGGGCATCACTGGCACTGCTCTGCATTGGTTCAGGTCCTATCTCAGTAAGGGACTCCAGAGTATTGACGTGAATGGGCAAAGATCAACCGAGGTACCTCTGAAATATGGGGTACCTCAGGGCTCCGTGCTAGGTCCGGTTCTTTACACCGTTTATAGTCTCCCTCTTGCTGATGTGATTGCCAAGCACAATCTAGGCTTTCACTTCTATGCAGGTGACACTCAGTTGTACCTTTGCTTTGATCCCTCCCAGCCTTCGAGCACCTCGAATTCTCTCAACTCACTTGCTACTGCATGTATTGATGACATCCGCACATGGATGGCAGCAAATTTTCTAAAACTAAATGACGATAAAACTAACTTACTAGTTATGGGCAAACCCAGTGTGATTCCGAAATTGGAGAGGCTGGCGCTCAAAATTGGCTGTGCCAGCATATCTCCTGTTAAATCAGCTCGAAATCTAGGTGTCATGTTCCAAAGTGATCTCTCGTTAGACGACCACATCAGCTCCACAGTCAAGTCTGCCTACTTTCAGCTACATAACATTGCTAAAATTCGGGCTTGTTGAGATAAGGACACCACGTCTAAGTTGGTCAATGCATTTGTGACATGCCGTCTTGACTTCTGTAACTCACTGCTTGCTGGCCTACCGGCATGTGCGATCAGGCGATTGCAGCTGGTGCAGAACTCTGCAGCTAGGCTTGTCTGTCGTGAGCGGCGCAGTTGCCACGTCACACCACTTCTCGCCGACCTGCACTGGCTTACCAGTCAAGCAACGGATTGACTTCCAAGGTTTTGTCGCTCACTTTTAGGTCACTTCATTCTTTGGCTCCAGCCTATCTGTCAGATATACTCCCCCACCAGGCCAAGCATCGTACCACCCGCTTTTCGGAATCCAACAGTCTACCAATACCACGAAAAAACTCAAATCCTTTGGAGACCGTGCATTTAGTTCGTATGCTCCCAAAGCCTGGAACTCCCTCCCGACCTGCGTCAGAGCATCCCCTGACTTGACCACATTTAAATAGAACTTTAAACACACCTATTTAGGACAGAATTTAGTAGGTCCCTGTGATTCGTCCTTCATGTGCTTACTCATGCTGACACTGCATGCTGCCACTAACCACATTTGCATGCTGACCCTGTGCATGTCACCCCTAGCAATGTTATTCATGTTATTTATCAAGCATGATATTACTCACCATTCAATTTGCATTTCCCTTTGCAGCCAATGTAAAGCACCTAGAAAGAGATTGAGTTCTCAGAGAGCGCTTTATCAAGTGCAATATATATGTGTGTGTGTGTGTGTGTGTGTATGTGTGTGTGTGTGTGCGCGTGTGTGTGCGCGTGTGTTTATTTTTTCCTATAGGCCAACTTCACAATTTCCATCTGCTTGCTGTCAGCTTTCACACCTTGAGTATGCCAGCAAGTGCTTGCTAGCGATGTGGCACACCATGGCTAATGGCCATACAGGCAGCTCAGCTGTCATGGCCGCTGCAAGTAGCAGCTATGACAGCTGAGCTGCCTGTCTGCCGCAGCCACGTTTGGGTCCTCTTTTGTCACGTGCTCTTCCTTGCAGCGAGTGCCGCCTCACGCAGCCTGCAGCACAGGCACTCGACGACGAGACGGCACGTGGGCTTTGGGTGGCCAGCGAACGTCTAACCGGAATAACGTGCGAGCTACCAGGGCAGCGGCCCTGCACCAGCAGCTGAGGTCACAGCTCTAATAACAGTCATCCAGGGAGCACATCCGCTGACAGCACGTCGGACAGCACCGTCGGGCTGCACTGGGCAACCTCTTCCGGAAGCACCGGACGACGCCCACCCTTCCGCCTGCCGGTGGCTGCGCAGGCAGCAGAAGCTTCGCGGACTGCGGCTTAGTGGACTGCGAAAGCAGCTCGTGAGAGCGAGCGGCCCGAGACCTGGCAAGATCAGGGGACATGGACCCCTGTCAAGTGGCACACCATCTATCTCCCATTGGCATGGTTTTTCATGTCGAAGAATGCTTGCCGAAAGAAAGAGATCTGTTTCATCTGTCTGCCGCAGCGGCAACCGCGGCAGCAGCGTTGGCAACACACGTTGGCTCGAGCAGCAGTAGCTGCATCATGGCGGCGGCAGCGGCAGCAGCCGGCTCTGCACGGCTGCTGCTGTCACCAGCTTGCCTTCGCGTGACCGATTGTCTTAGGAAATGTCGCTCAGGTGACCACTATATGCACAACAAAGGATACGGTCAATCTTAGTTTGTGCTTAGCAAATCTCTACTCGGGCAAGCCGCTTTTCGGCAGAGCTTCTGGCCGGGCGCATCGACGATTCCCTGCTGCTCGGGTCTCTGCCACGACGGCGACGACGAAGGCAGAGGCAACAGCGCAATGGCCACGCGGCGCTCAGCGCCATGGTCAGGGTAGGGGTGCAGGCCACGTGCTTTGCCGGCTTCGCGCCACTCGACCGGACAGCTTCTTCGTCGGCCCACTTTCATTCAAGAGCACATGGAATCCCGAGCATAGCTTGCTCATGCAGTCTTGCTAGCATTCTTTGAAGTGACAAAATCGGTAGCTTAGTATACGATTAAATACATAGCTTTGAGCTCGAGAAAAATAGCAGTAATTTTTCAGCAACGACAGCAGTGCATCTTGGCCAGATCAGGTGGGCTGGCATCAGAGTCCATCGTGTGGGCTTGCCGATGGCGGCACACCAGCTGCCGACGAAATGCACAAGCTTGCACACAGTAAGCATGTGCCCCTGTGCTCCTGCAAGATGCTGGCACAGGCAGCCAGCTCGAAGCATGCAGCTGCCCGACGTCAGCAGCAGCAGCAGCAGAGAGCCAGAAGGGGTCGTCCGAGCTCAAGCAAAACAGCACAGTACGACTAGCATCCAGGTGTGAGTCAGGTCAAATCAATCTATGATGACAACGCCATTTTTCAGGCTCTGCCGACGAATGTAATGACAATGACTTCTCACTTGCCAGACGACTTGTCAGCTAGACAGCTTGCTGACCACCGGGGATTTGCCACCAGGCTGGCTGAAGGGGAGACACCAGCCAGGCTGCAGATAGACGGACCCCGGATGGCTGCTCCAGAGGGGCTTGAGCGGCCAGCAGTAGCAGCAGCAGCCACTCGCTCCTCCACTCGCTGCTGCCATCACTCGTCTTCCTCCGTGTCCTCGTTGTTGCCGTTATCATCCTCAGCCTCGTCTGCAGAGCCTTCCGTCGTGGCGCGAGTGGTGGCCGTAGGCTGCCTGGGCGCCTGCATGGCAGCACCGGCAGCAGCAGCTCCGGCCATTGCGGTGGCTGCTGTAGCGCCATCTGAAATCATTCGTGGCTGGCCAGACCTCACTTTTTTTTGCATCCTGGCATGCACATGGGCCACAGGCATGCGTGAATGACATGATGCATGGTGCACATCCATGCCAGAAGCAGATTCACGCCTGAGACTCATCACAGCACCCTGGCCTGCAGGAGTGCTGCATGGCTCCACTTGATACTGCCCACCACGGAGTGTATGGTGTAATCTGACTGGTGGCTCGGTAACATGCTGTACCAGTGAGTGAATTGACACAGATCAAGCTTGAGGGACTGACTGACTGCACTGAGTTAATTAATGATTGTGAAGGGGATTCGTCTACCAATGCCGAATGAAAACAATCGCAGGATGTCTTCCAATAACTGGCATCATTCTTGACCGCATCTGACAGTATCGTGGGTAGGGGAGGTAGCAACTGATCACCTGGACGGCTGTCTCCTACAAATGGCTACCCAAGACTCTCAGCACTAGACAGTGTCAGCTGTTGCTTTCTCAAACCCGCTAGGTTGATGATATCGAATAACCAAGCATACTTTTTTTAATTCTTACTGGCAACGTCTGCAGTCAAATTTTCTGGTCCCACTGCTTGACAGATGTGCATACAAAACATACTCCAACAGAACGAAGGACTCGACATGCTCTATACTCTTCCGACATTTCGCAGACAATGTAAGCAGTGCTCCCTAGTGGCTAGGCTCGACACAGATCCAATCCCTGCTAGTGTTCAGGCCAAGACCCAATTGCTGCTGATCAAGCCCAGGACAGAGCCCTATGTGGGGGCTCTAAAGCAAATTATTGAGAATATACATCATCGTTGCCAGCAAAGGCATGTCTAGACAATTCATAGTACTCAGTTGTGAGGATAACGATGCTGAAGACAGTTTGAAGTGTCATCGTCAGAGATAATCTGATTTGATTGATGGAATTCAGGTAAAAGCCGAAGACATCTGAATTGTCAACGTAATAGATGATGTTGACGAAATCTGGGCAACAATGGTAAAACAGGGCAACCGTTATGATTACGTGACCCCCTCTCTTACTGAGAGGCTGCAGAGGTACCTGCCAAAGATGGCAAGGCTACGGTGGCTTGTACCATGGAATTACAGAGCAAAGGCAGATTATTTTTACGGTGTCCGAACGATTCATCCACGGCCGATTCATACAAGGAATGTTCATCTCGGTCGATTCATCCAGAGGACGTTTCATTCACGGACGATTTATCCAGAATAAGATTTAAACTTGTTAATATGAATTACTGAAGGACTACACTAGAAAAATGTTGAAACAAATACCTTTAATTAGGGTTTAGCGCTTAGAGTATAGGGTTTCTTGTCAGCATGAACAGTGGATGAGTTGTCCGGGGAATGGGAGGGAGTCAATTTTCAGTCTTATCTTGCCCTGCCACTAGTCCTGTGTAATTAGGGCACCTCGAGCTGGCGCGCGCGAGCACACACTCTACATATGTACTTGACTTCAAATTATCTAATTGAAAGTCTAGTAAGGGCGGCTTGAAATCTAGCCAACTGATGATTTTGTTGTTTAGCTCAGAGCGTAGCTGCTCAGACCGACTGATCAGGGCCATAGTCAGGATTAAACCACTGAGGAGACCAGACATTTACCTTGCTAGAAGTGGCCATGCATACAAGAAGGCTTAAAAGGAGGCATATCCAGCAATCAAGCTGCCCTTCGAGTAAGTCTGACTCCCCTGTCCACAGCCTTTGCTGCTATTGCCCAATGGGTCATTGCAAATATCACCATGCGACCTGTTCATGTGAGCATGCCTCATTTCTTGCCTGGCCTCATGTCAATCCAGCAGAGAAGTGACAGCAGTTCCAAAAAGCTCCCAATGCAAGCTAAGTAAGGGAAAGCACGCATGGCAAGTAATGATTGGTGGTGTGTCGGTCCACAAGTGAGGATTTAAAATGGAGGCCGACAGCCGATCTGATTGGATTAAAATCGGATCGGATTAAAAAGACACCGCTAGACCTCCAAATCTCGAGCCACGTTCTCTAAAGTGATATTGGGATACAGCCGGGTCTGGAGCCGAGGTGGCGGCGAGGGCTGGAGCCCTCGACTTGCTTCTATCTCGTGTGCCTCTTTGCTGCCGTCACCACAACATGGAAAAGCACAGTGAAGGAGGGCAAAGTTCATTGCAAAACTGAAGTGTACAGTGATTGTTATGTCCGGTCATGGCAAGGATTAGATCAATGGACTTTCGGCAGTAATAACGTTATGGAGGCACCAAGCATGTTTATAATAATGTTAATAGGACATTTGTATAGGGCTTCAAGAGAACTGAATCTCGTTGCCCCTTGCCCCTTCCTGTATCTCAGGAAATCGAAGGATAATCTGGTTAAGATGCTCAACCAAGGGTTGGTTGATTAAAGCTGTTTTTTTCTGCTTTGCTTCCGGTTTCAGAAAGATAGGAGGCAGAGATTAGAACTTCGGATGCATACCCAGGCTCTAGCTGGGGTCTACAGCCAAAACTCTGTGTGTGTGTGTGTGTGTGTGTGTGTGTGTGTGTGTGTGTGTGTGTGTGTGTATGTGTATGCAGGCACGTGTCTCTGTGTGCGTTTGTGCTCGAGCGTGTGTGTGTGTGTGTGTGTGTGTGTGTGTGTGTGTGTGTGCGCGTGCATGTGTGTGTGTGTGTGTGTGTGTGTGTGCGCGTGCGCGCGCAAATGCTTTACTACCACATGTGGTAGCGTAGGTAGAATGTTTCTATTCCGGATTCCTATTTCGTTATCAGGGTTATCAGTCTGTCTCCTTGTTCTCTGCTTTTCTTGTTTGCGTGTGGTTCCGGAGGAAGTTCACTAACAATAGAGGTCAGCCGAATTTTTGCCATAGTTATGTAACACAAAATGTAATTAGGAAAAAGACAAAAAGCAAGAGTGAGCACAAGGGTGATAGCAAAAGTACTTTTAAAGCCTGAGACTTATGGCCCAAGACAAGTATTTGCAGTGATACAGGCCGATCATGATCGGCCCTAGATAATGCTACATCCGACAGTTTATTTGCCGCTCGTATATTATGAGCATTGGGAACCCAGCATGTCATACTTCTAATGTGTATCAGTTGTGATGCTATGTAAGCAATAGATAATTCACGGATTGGGTCAGATAACGGCAGACCGTTAAGCAAAGCAGATGACATCAGGCAAGGACCTCGATGGACGTGCCAGGCACGGCCAATACATGCTGTGACTGTTTGGTTATCGTCAGCCAAGCAGCATGGATTTTCTACTACACCGACAACTTGGTCGCCATGTTTTGAGGCGTTAGTTTCCACCAATATCCTCTAACCAGTTGTCGGTCACAAGGCTTTGAGCTCTAGCTGTTCTTGCTTATGCAAGTGTTTGTGGAAACGAGATAGTCCCAAGTCCTTCCACGATTTTTTAACAATGCCTGAGTAGCTAGGAAGATTTAAAGAGAATCTAATGCTGTCGGGCACAATCGTTTTGCCTCGTTGAGGACGGACAATTTCAGGGAAGACCGTGTATGCAAGAGAGTAACTAGCTTCTGTGGGAGGAGCAGGCACTTGACGACCTGAGCATAACGATGCTGTTTGGTCGTTGATTGGGGCTCGTGGTCAGATCTCGTCTGAATGGTCTGCTGCTTACAGCAGCAGCAGCAGAAGCAGAAGCACACAGCTACACAGTACACTCAGAAGCCTGTCAGACCGGATGCACTCACTCGCCCCTATCCCCCATTGCAGGCAAGTAGGCTCACTCATGCTGGGCAGCACACATCGGGGGGGGGGGGGGGCGAAGTGATAACTGAGCTGGTGATACTTACCCAGTTGCTGATGTTGTTGACCAGCTGCTGTCTCTGCTATGCCCCGGCTATTTTCGTCTGGCCTGGAGGAGTGAAGGAAACAGCATTGCTGTCAGAATCTCATCGAAGCTCAGGTCGGGGGGGGGGGTGTAGGATGGGGGGGGGGGCTGAGCTGGTCCCTCCCGAAGCCGTGGCCAGCTCGAGCAGGGGTAAATGAGCTGCAGCCCATGCTCGACTTCAGCCGATCCAAACTAAGCCTGTGCATGCAGCCGCAGCAGCAATGACAGCAATGGTGGCATTGGCAGCAGCAGCAGCAGCAAAGCACGGTTACCTATCCTCGTCCTCCTTCTGAGCTCCGTCATCCTCTGCCTCGATGGGCATCAGCGTTTGTGGGTCGTACTTTTCTAACAGGTCTCCCAGTATACCAACCCTAGTCGGACCGAATTAGCGTTAACCTGCATCTTGCCTTTCACGAAGCAGACAGTTGACGCAGGCACAGGGAGAAAAGAAGATAGAGAGAGATTTAGGTAGGAGAAGATAGGAGAGAGAAAGAGAGAGAGAGAGAGAGAGGGGGGGAGAGTGAGAGAGAGAGAGAGAGGGAGGGAAGGAGGGAAAGAGAAAAAAGAAAGAGGGAAAAAAGAGAGAGGGGAGGATAAGGAGGAGCACAGGGGGTGGGGAGTGGCTTGCAGAGCGCGAACGGATACGTTACAATATAGCCCGAACGTGGTGAGAAAGAGCAGCAGTAGGTGGAGAGGAATAGCAGCTGCTGTGGTCTGTGGCAGCAGAGGCAGCAGTTGCAGTTATGGTGGAGAGTAAAGACAATCAACATGCATGGCATGTATCAAGGATGGAAGCGCATACAGATTAATTTCGTGGGCAGTGCGTTTTTGTAGCTTGCAGTCGGAAAGCGCGAACAGCAGAGAGGATCAAGATGCTCGCCCACGTGGTAGATTTTGCTTTGCCTACTTGAACGATTTCTTTTGTATGAGCAAGTCGATGTCGTTCATGGCTGCATTGATTTCAGCGAGGGTGCCATCGTCATCCATAATGTTCTTGGCATAGGCCTGAAGGGAGCTGCAACAGGCAAGATTGGTTATTACAGATCGTCGGTTAATGGCACGGTGCTAGATGCCTAGAATGTCACGATGGAGCTGCATGGAAGGCGAATATGAAATGCTCTCTCTCTCTCTCTCTCTCTCTCTCTCTCTCTCTCTCTCTCTCTCTCTCTCTCTCTCTCTCTCTCTCTCTCTCTATGTCTATCTCTTTCTCCCTTTCTCTCTCCGAGTGCCAGCGCTGGAGCTCGGCAAGTATGAAAGTAGGTAGAAGAGTTGCAAAAATAATATCCATCTTCCATTTTATGTAAAGGGTGCAAGTTTTCATGATACAAAAATAAAACCTATTACGAACGTCATGCAATTTTGCTTGATTTCGGCCTGTCAGTGAATGAGTGGGCTCGTGTGTTCACGTGTGAATATGTGCGTGCATGTGTGTTTGTGCGTGATTAAGGCGCCCAATAAAAAGGCGAGCCCGTTTGCTAACACACAATAGACTTCGGCAAGGCAATGCTGCTTAAGTTTACTCTTGTGAGAGTTGCATCGTAGCATTGCAATACGTCACAACTGGCAAGTGGACATTGAGAAGTGAAAAAGAATAACTAGGTCTCAATAGTCTTTAATCTTAATTGGGCCAACGCAAGACTGGCGAGAGGCATCTTTTAGTGTTCCTCAAATCCAAAAAAATGCAGCTACACCACCACTGCTCATCGCAGCACCATCAGTTCTCATAGCAGACCCTTCACTGCTCATCAAGGTGAAGGAAGTGGATGTCACTTCCAGCACGACACAGCAAATGCAGACTTACTTAAGACAAATGATCACTGCACTATAGGCGATGCAAGCAGCATGGGGAGACGATGTCAAGCTGTTTGCTGCTGGGAATACCCGGTGCTGGCCGACAGCACTCCCATTCGCTAATTCATCTAGCAGCTAACGATCGCAGCCAGGTTGACACTGCTAATGTCTCCCAGCACCCCAGTTTGAATTCGGCCATGGGCACATGCTGCCTGCACGACAGAAAGCCACAAGGCTTTGAGGAATTTAGAGGCCACCAGTCATCAGACTTGGCCAGATGCAGAAACAGTTTAATTGGAAGGAGCCTCAATCAGTATCGGTGGAGGTTTTTATTCTTAACCGTCAGCCGTCTGGACGACCTGGTTCAAGCAATAAAAGGAGTCCGTGTGACCACAGACAGATGTTTGTGCCAGCTGCTCTCTCATCTCACATGTCTAATGGCACATGACGTGTCGCTGAAACAATTTCTGGGTAGCTTCCGGACGGTCGCTAAAGGTACAAACTCATGCTATTCCAAGTCATAAATAGTCAGGTGACCTTTGAGAGGAGCAATGGCAATATAGTGACCTTCAGAAGGATTTCTAAATCACTCTACTCAATTGGCAGGAATATCGCAGCGCCAGATAGAAAGGGCGCACCGTTTTGTTCTTGGAAGCCGAACAACTACTGCTAGCCTACAAGTCAACATTTAGAAATCGTTATAGCAGCTCACGAAGACCGCACCTATTTGATACTGAATAGTAGGAAGTAAATAGCTACAGTAGTAGCTTCTGGACGTCATCAGTTGGCATACTTATTGGGCAGATAGGAAAACCGAGCAATCAATAGATATTTGAGTGGCATGCACTGACATTGACCTACGGGCAACATTTCACAGCTTCCTTCATTTCATGATTCGTGCTATTGGCCATCGGAAAAGGGAGGGCACACAGGACAGCTGACCTGGTGGCAGGGAAAGCGCAGTCCTAGAGTGGTTGCAACGGCCAGCGATACCGTCAGTCTTCTACTCGGTTCCCCTACAATCATCAGCAGCAGCAAATCGAAGGTAAGGTGCTCATTCTTCAGGACCGGGATAGTGGGTTCGAATCCTGCAGTGGGCGATCCTTTATTGCCAACTGCAAGCAGTGATGATAGCCGTAAAGGCCCTTCTGCTGCTATACAAACGTTGTTAAATCAACTAATATTTATTTATTTCGCGTAGCGGCCGTCGGCTTCTTTCAGTTGTTACCAAACAACGTGATTGACATCCAGCTGTCACAGGTAGCCTATTTGAATGCCTAGAGGGGGCTGCAAGTGGTGGAATTTGTAGTCAATACCTCCTACGTGCAACAATTTTCCATTGACCTTTGACTCAACATCCTATACAGGCGGCTTGTATTACTGAGTTCAAGGTTTTTGGCAGTGGTTATTCTGGGAGATCCATCAACACACTGAAGCATTAAGAACGGAGGAAAATAATGATAATATATTAATATATAACTCGCTTGTATAGCGCCCTAGGATAACTTTATCTCTCTATTCAGGCATTTCACACAGGCCACAGGGCTCGAGCTCACAACCTCGTTCATCGATATCATTCACCTTGACCTTGGTTGAGGCGAGCACCTTAACTACTGGGCCAAACCAATGGTCGCGATGTTTTATGTAGCAATTAGATCTATTGTCCGTAGGCTGTAAAATGATAAGAGACATTGCCGGAAAATCTGCGGAAAGTCTAGTCGGAAAATTCATTTGCACAAGGCGCGCAGTCACATGAGCCAAAGGCCGAACTTTACCCGACCGAACGCAGCCCGACTAAATTGTATCCCTAGCCACTGACGAGCAGAGAGCAGTACGCTTTGAAAGCAAGAAAACACATGATAACGGAATATGAGAAATGATCGTGAGCTAAGCAGTAGCTCTTGCTGCTGGATAACGTATCTCATGCGAGGTTACACCAAGTTTGGCTGCACTCGAATAACGTTCAGAGATGTATGCTGAGACCTCGGGGCGAACGGGCTCGGCGTGAAGTCACGAACGCAACGACTGCGAACTAGGAAAACAAATTTTGAAGTGCCTAGAGTGATACATTAGTTTAGCTCGCGCAGTAATTCGATCCGAAGACTAGGAACATTTGCGAGTCTCTAAGGGCCAGATGTTAAATTCGTTCTGAGGTTTAACTTTCGGCTGGCTTGGCTGGCTTCTTTCCAGCAATGCCACCATCTTTAAATAGCCAAAACCACAAGCAGAGCAACTGGGGGGGGGGGCTGGCTGAGGGGGGCAGAGGTGGCTATGTAGCCAGAATTCTGCAGTATGTCAGGCGATGTCTGCTAGTTGGTCAGCCGTTCACGCCTGCTCACGGGAGACCGAGTTAAGTAGATAATAAGAATACAATAGGCTGTTGAGTTTAGTAGAGAATAAGAAGAACATGGGCTATTTTGAAGCTTAACCCGTTGCATGGGAAACGCTGCCAAAGCCAGGGTGAGTGCTCTGATACTGTAAGTGTAGATCCAGCTGGTTGGTAAGACGGCAGGCGATACTAACCGGAAATTACCAATGCTATTTGATAACGTCCCATATCGCAATGCTCAAGGATTTAACCTGCAAGAGTACTTATGCTTCTTCAAATGCTGCTTTAAAACTGCTGTCCAAGGAGTGCATAGACATACCCGAAGTTGCTTGCATCTTATCGCAACCCGCGATTCACATAGTTTTCAATTTCTTTCACACGTATTATCGGCCCTACGTATCTCCTCCCCTAAAAAGGATTGCATAGAAGCGCATGCGATGAAGCAGATGTATATAGATATGTATATAGATGTATATATAGATGTATATATATATATATATATATATATATATATACCTCGATGAGGTTTTCTGCATTGGGCATGCACGAGCACCAGTGGACATGGAGGTGGAAGTTCTTGGGGACGGATACAGTTGGACGAGCGCTGCATTAAATGCTGTGCGAGCGCCGCCAATTGTCATCTCATTCATTGTCGTCCCATTCAGTGACCGGTGACGTCAGGGCAGCGCATCTCTTCGAACGAGAGCAGCAGAAGTTCCTGTGCTTTTAGCGATATCACTTTGGCTGCAGCTAAGAGATCGCGGTAGGAGATTGAGAGAGGGGCTTTTGGTTAGAACCGCAGAGGCACGTGAACGCCCGGTGAGCTCACCTCGGCGACGGAGGTCGCTCTCGCGTAAACAGATGCCTCGCTTCTTCCTTGGGTGATGGCAAAATGGCGACAACAGCCGGCGAGCGCTGACTGGAAACAAAAAAAGCAAGGGCGGCACGAGTCAGAAACTGCTGCTGCCGCCGGTGAGCGGAACGAGCGGGAAGGCATGCGTGTTTGAGGATGTCGAGATGGCAGTGGTAGAGCGCTTAGCGCCGAAGCAATTGTCTGTTATATTCGCCCTTAAGCAGACAGGTCT
Organism: Cristatella mucedo; assembly: GCA_009760855.2. NCBI lineage: Eukaryota > Metazoa > Bryozoa > Phylactolaemata > Cristatellidae > Cristatella > Cristatella mucedo. The sequence goes on along the minus strand of WPIO01000052.1, from coordinate 1,141,368 downwards.
TTGGATGTACTTATTTTAACATTGTAATCACAGTGATAGTAAAAATAAGTTTTTTCAGGGTCCGGGAGAGCCTAAATATTCTTCTAGGAACTTGGCCAAGGGGTGAGGTGCTTACTCTCCACGACCCCGGTCGTGGGTTCGAGTCCTACAGCGGGTCATCCCCTATTTCACTCTTCGAGCTCGGTGATAGCCCTCAAGACTATTCTGCTGCTAAATAAATGAGGCTGTTAATCAGCCAACCTTATTTGTACTTTACTTCACACACGTTACCTTAATACCTTAATAATAACTTTTAAGAAGATTGAATGTTCTAAAATTTAGCGTTCACTCCCTCCAGCTCACAGCTGTCTACCCTCGAGGCCAAACTCGCGTTTCTTTCTACGAAACATTCGCCGCCACTTTCATTATCATTTTCGTCAATTTTTATGCAGTTTCTGGAGCTTACGTCGACATCTATGCTTGCTTTCCGGGACCTTTGCACTGTCTGGGACAGCTGATGAATTCAGAAAGCTCAGCGCCTTCAAATGCTGTGAAGCGTCTCGTTACGAAATCGGTCCGCGAGAGGAGCGGCACGCATGAGCGTCCGCTCGTTTGTTCGCGAATGTTCAGCACTATTCAGAGAAAGTTCCGGGAGCTGCTCCGCGAGCTTGAAGCACCCACTTCCGGCCCCGAGTTCGTCTCGCTGCCAGCCCACCAGCGGGCCGCGACGCGAAAGCTTACTGGATGATGCTCTTGATGGCCGGTCTCTTCGGATGCAGCCGCCGATGCTCGGCGGGCGTGATTTTCTTTTTCGGGTTTTTCGGGTCGGTCTTCTCAACCTCATCTGCAGCCAAAGCAGACAAGACGGTGGACATGCTGGCGCGACAGCATTCGCGAGAAGGAACTCCCTTAGCTCGCCGAGTGCCCTGCAGGCGGCTCACTCGCACGCAGGTGCTCGCCGCCTACCCGGCAAACTCGAAGCATGAAGTGAGGCTCGCGAGCGCATCTGGAAAACGTCCCGGCAGCAGCTCTTGCCTGGCAGGCATTATGGCTCAGTGAGCAACATCAACAGAGCTAGGGAAGCCTGAACGAGCACCTGCTGACGGTTCGTGCCAACGATCTCTCTCTCTGTCTCTCTGTCTCTCTCTCTCTCTCTCGCAATCCGACGCTAACTACTTTATCAGTGTGACGACATTTCGGCACACGATTCTACAGAGCGTGTTATTACCATTTTCAGCGGCCGTATTAGCATCGAGCTTTAGCAAATTTATCGTCGGTTAAAGTGAACTCGATTGGCGTACAGTCACGCAGCAAGTGGCAAAATAAGCATCAGAATGGCTACAGAGATGCACTAACTGTAGGAAGGACCATCTGCTACTCGCGTCAGCCACCTAAGCGCCGAAAGTTTCTGTGATGTCCGAAACTGCAGTGTAAATACGGCGGTTGCTAGTCACATTGCAGCTCTGGAGTACGCCAACAACCACAAGACCGGCATTGCGAAAGACTTTCTGGCGCAAGGGCGGAGAGCAGCAGCAGCAGCTGTGCTGCATTTTTTGCGGCACGCTCGCACCCCAACACTCGGCAAAGGATAGATTTCTCGATGCTCTTGGCGTGCTGCTAAGCAAGCAAAAGCTTTTCCGGAAGCTCTGCGTCGGCGATGCAATTACAAGCAGCTCGGCGGTGTCAAACCCAAAAGCGACCGTCCCCTCATTCGGCAAGCCATCGAAAAGTCCCGGGGGGGGGGGTGGAGGACAGAACCCATAACTTAAATATTAATGATATTATCGATCTTCTGGAGTACGCCATACTGCATGAGTGTTCACGTTTGCTGTTTTGCAAGTCTATGAGATAGGTATCGGAGGCACAACTGGGGCGAAGTGAAGACCGTAAATCGCTTGCAGAATGGCAACGATCGTAGCAGACTTAGTACGTACGACCGCTACACAGAAATATCTAGTCTTCTGTGCCACATTAACTCGCTTTGGCACTTATCGACAGGTCGATTAGGATGTACACAGAATGATCAGTACCAGTGCTTTTTTCAAGCTAAGCTTTGCATACTCATCGAACGTGCATTCTTCTTTAATGACCTTCGCACCGCTTTTTCGATGACTCTGCGGCTCCCGTTTTTGATGACCCCCACTGGCGACGCCCACTTCTTTAAGCCACAAAATGCCTACTCAGACGCGAGACACGCCCTAGACCAAAGGGCTCCTTCCGCCGCAGCCACGTTATTGCTGGCAGGGGGCTTCAAGGGGGGCAGCCGCCGCAGCTCGATCAATGTGCACAGCTGCAGGAACGCGAAGAGGCAGCGAGCGCGTCGCAGCGAGACAGAGGCGCCTGGCCGAAGAGAGGCCAAAGAGGGTGATCGGGGCGACGGCTCGCAGGCGCAGTCCTTGCTGCCGCCGTGGAGCACTGGGCAGAAATGAAGTCCCCCCACGTGAATCGTCGTGAAGCGAAAATCAGGACGTGCCAGCGTTCTAGGCGACTTGGGGCGACCCTGAAATTATTGCGAGATCTAGTCGTGGTTAGAGCCAGAAAGCACTAGTTTCGATATGAACGCTGCGACGACAGAGCGTGCGAGGGAGCTTCCATATAGAGGGTGTTGCAAGTTTCGTCGCACCGGTCACGCCGGCAAGGATGTAAGCAGGACGCTCCTGTTGATGTTTTGCGTAAGCAGCTGCAAGTTGCTTGCGCAATAAAGTACCGGCGAACCACCCTCGGGGGCAAATTAGCGAACTGAGGAATTTGAACGTGGAGGCCCGTGAATGAGCAGGCGCAGTCTTGATGAAAGGGTGACAGTCTAAGCGAAAGTGGCGGCTACGAGGAGTGAAGCAAGCAGCCCGGCTAGCCGGATGGTTACTGTGGGCAAGCCTTTAAAGCCAGTAAGCGATGCAGTCAGCGGTTCAGGGCATGCGAGTAAATCCGGAGTTGTGATCGGTGCACTCGGCAGAAGCTCGCTCGAGGCAAAGAGTGTGACTGTTTTGACGGTACCTGTTTCTGGCGCATTCCTCACGCGTATAGCCGGATTGAATGTCTGAGAGCGAAGCATTCGACCCAGTTCCCGTTTGATAATGTCGAAATCCCTTCCTTTGAAAGTAATCCAGACAACAAAGCAGCAGAATGCGTAGAAAGTCTGCAAATAAGCAGAACATGCACGCTCGTTTGGTATTCATAGCACTGTCTCGAACCGCTCAGCACGCTCCCCCACATGCGCCACTGTGAATCTCTCTAACTTAGTGGTCAGCCGGCCTGTTATAACTCCATCGGCCCGATTTAACGCTTGCCTTTGGAATCCTCGCTCAATGTGCAATAAACCTTTAGTAATAAGAGACCTTATTTCTGAAAATGGTATCGACCCGCTCACCCTAACTGAAACTTGGCTAAAATCGATAAACTGCCCGAATATTAAAGACGCTATCCCAACAGGTTTATAATTCTTTATAACCCCTAGATAAATCAAAACTGGAAGTGGAGTTGCTGTTATCGTGCGCTTGAAATTCAACTTCAAGCCATTTGCAGTACCCTCGAAGCAGTCTTTTGAATCGATTGTCCTGGTCTCACCCGAAAACAAGCAACCGATGGTGGCAGTAGTCTATCGCCCACCAGGTACCAAATCCTCTTTATCTCAGATTTCTCCGATCTCATTTCGATTCTGTGTGCTAGAAATCGATCCTTCCTCGTTATGGGTGATTTCAACGTTCACTTTGATAACTTATCTGACGCCTTCAGCACTGAATTTCGTGCATTGACTGGCTCATTGTCTCTTGTGGCTCACGTGCATGGCCCTACTCACATCAAGGGTCACATACTCGACCAGATTTTCTCATACGACTGCACTTTGTCATCACCAATTTTTACCAAATCCTGCTCATCTGACCACATGCGGATCTCATTCAATCTACAGTGTGTGCCCGCCTCCTCATCTAAGATAACCTGTGAATCGCGAAACCTCAAGACCCTTGACATCGATGCTGTCCGAGCGAGAATATCTACTTCGGCTCTGCTGCTCAGTCCTCCCTCCGATCTGTCATCATTGGTTGATAGCTACAACACGACACTAGCTGACACGCTCGACAAGTTTGCATATCTGACAAAGCACACTGTGCAACCCCGCCTAGACGGCCTATGGTTTACCACAGACATTAAACTGGCTAGGTCTACTAAGCGCAAGCTTGAAAAAGCATACACAAGATCAGGACTGACTGCCCATCGAGAGGCATATGAGGACTACTGTAAGTCGTACCAATCGATCCTAGCAAAAGCCAAGTCTAGCTTCTATAAAAACATTGTTGAATCACTGATGCACAATCCAAAAATGCTGATGTCGACGATAAACCATCTCCTCAACCGCTCCCAGACTAGCTCCTTACCTGATGATCCTTGTGATGATCTAGCCGATCGCTTCTCTCGATTCTGTGTCCAGAAAATAGACAAGATCAGGGAGTCCATCCCTGCGATGACAACATCCCCCCTAAAATGCTGCCCCCCGATTCCTGGCTGCACCTCAATGTCTACATTTAAGCAAGTCACAAGTGATGTCGTTCCAAAGTTAATATCCCAATCAAAGAAGACAGCAAGTCCTTTGGACCCTATTCCCACTATCCTGCTCCTACGTTGCGTTGATCTGCTGCTGCCATGCATAACTGACATCATTAATATGTCATTGGCCCCAGGTCATGTCCCAGCACCTTTCAAAAAGCTGTAGTCAGGCCACTTCTCAAGAAAGCGACACTAGACCAAGAGAATTTGAGCAACTACCACCCAGTCTCCCTTCTACCATTCCTATCAAAGACACTGGAAGGGGTCGTGGCAGACCAGGTGAGCTCATATATTGAAACTTCCAACCATGCTAGTAAGTTCCAGTGTGGCTTTAGAGCTAATCACTCCACATAATCAGCATTGCTTAGGGTGTACAACGACCTACTTAGGAATGCAGACATGGGTAGAGTGTCTCTGCTTGTTTTGCTCGATCTTTCGGCAGCTTTTGATACTATCGATCACCAAGTTCTTCTAGAGCACCTCTCATCTCTCCTGGGCATCACTAGCACTGCTCTGCAATGGTTCAGGTCCTATCTCAGTGTGAGACTTAAGAGTATTGACGTGAATGAACAAAGACCCTCTGACGAGCCTCTGAAATATGAGGTACCCCAGGGCTCCGTGCTAGGTCCGGTTCTTTTCACGGTTTATACTCTCCCTCTTGCTGATGTGATTGCCAAGCACAATCTGGGCTTTCACTTCTATGCAGATGACACTCAGTTGTACCTTTGCTTTGATCACTCCCAGCCTTCGAGCACCTCGAATTCTCTGAACTCACTTGCTGCATGTATAGATGACATCCGCACATGGATGGCAGCAAATTTTCTAAAATTAAACGACGATAAAACTAACTTACTAGTTATGGGCAAACCCAGTGTTGTTCAGAAATTGGAGAGGCTGGCGCTCAAAATTGGCTGTGCCAGCATATCTCCTGTTAAATTAGCTCGAAATCTAGGTGTCATGTTCCAAAGTGACCTCTCCTTAGACGACCACATCAGCTCCACAATAAAGTCTGCCTACTTTCAGCTACATAACATTGCTAAAATTCGGGCTTATTTAGATAAGGATACCACGTCTAAGTTGTCCACGCATTTGTGACATGCCGTCTTGACTTCTGTAACTCACTGCTTGCTGGCTTACCGGCAAGTGCAATCAGGCGATTACAGCTAGTGCAGAACTCTGCAGCTAGGCTTGTCTGTCGTGAGCATCGCAGTTGCCACATCACACCACTTCTCGCCGACCTGCACTGGCTACCAGTCAAGCAACGGATCGACTTCAAGATTTTCTCGCTCACTTTTAGGTCCTTTCATTCTTTGGCTCCAGCCTGTCTCTCAGATCTACTCCCCCATCAGGCAAATCATCATACCACCTGCTTTTCGGAATCAAACAGTCGACAAATACCTCGTACAAACCTCAAATCCTTTGGAGGCCGTGCATTTAGTTCGTGTGCACCCAAATCCTAGAGCTCTCTCTCGACTTGCGTTACAACACCCCCTGACTTGACCACATTTAAAAAGAACTTAAAAACACACCTATTTAGGACAGCATTTAGTGGGTCCGTGTGATTCGTCCTTGATGTGCTTATGCGTGCTGACACTGTGCATGCTGCCACTAACCACATTTGCATGCTGACCCTGTGCATGTCACCCCTAAGCATGCTATTCATGCCGTTTATCAAGCATGATATTAGTCACCATTCAACCGCGTTTCCCTTTGCAGCAAATGTAATGCGCCTAGAAAGAGATTGAGTTCTCCGAGGGCGCTTTATCAGGTGCATTACTAATATTATTATTATTATTATCTCAACTGCATGAAAATGGGCATGTGAAATGGTCCAGAGCTACACGGGCCTATTTGTGGTGAAAGGTCAAGGTTTGGGCAGATTCTAGTGAATAAAAATGTCCAGTGCTCGAACGGACGTTTAACCTACAGTGACGCCATTAAATTCTTTCTGAATTTTCTTGTTCTATTAAGAGTAACTACTGCTGACCAATCACACATGTTTCGGCACTGTTTTTGTTAGTACTCTCATTTAGGGGATAGTGAGTACCCAAAAAGGGTAAACAAGCTTTATTCTAGTGCTTGCTTCACGCAAGTATCAGGCCCCCTCTCGTGGTTGGAGACGGTACCGAATCAAGATCTCACTTCTCGCTGTCATGCATTCCAAGGTGACGCACTATACGTCGGCGCCAGGACGTATGACACAAGGCTTGGGGATATCGTAAGATCTTCTACTCATGGCTGAAAGGAAACTCACCAAAACATGCCGTTCATGGAGTACAAGCCACTAAAGACATTATTCTTTATAGGCAGAGCCTGAAAACTCAATATTTCTTCCGTGTGTGTATATCTTGGACGAAGCCTATCGACCTAGCATTGTCTGCGCCACAATTACATTCGTAGGCGTGAATTGAAAATTAGAAAATTATATCGATATACAGCTCCATCATTTTACAGCGCCACGCTCGTGGCCGTTCATAAGGCTCAGTCTGTCAGTGATCGCTCGTACTCTTGACCTCTGTCACGTCTTTGGGCAGAATGTCAAGAAAATACTTCTAAAATTGGTCCAACAATAGACTATCTGTTTAAGGTACTTTTCATTACACAAAAATGTAAGAAATGAGATCGGAAGCTCTGAAGACGTTCGAATAAAAAAATGATCATTCAAACCTAGTCAAGCATAGTCCAACGCAGCTTAAACGTAGCTCCGCAAAGTAAGACTTTTAACAGAGATGCGTCGGTGACCAGCCGTGTCACCTCGGCATTCATTCGCCGTGTCATTCTCTCCCTGAGAAGCGACAGTCCATCTGGTGACTGGCGGCAGCCGGCGCCTGCCAGATGAGCCCGCAAGGGATGAGCCCGGCAATGTCGTTCACGATCACTCACCATATTTTGAGCTTCTTCCGATGGTACAAATACTTCTTGAGGCCAGGTTCGTCGCGCTTGTTTGGCTCCCGATCGAGCGTTCGCATGCTCTTGCCTTCACGCCCAAAGGTCGACGCCATTAGCACACAGCAGTGATCTCAACCCCAAACTTACTAATAATAATGATTATACATTTGCTATAGCGCCCTCAGGAAACTCAATCTATCACTAGGCACTGTACGATTGCTGCATCAGAGTGCGTCCAACTGAACGTTCGGAAAGTCACAACGACAGAGGCAACGGATTTTGACTTAACGGCTTTGTGGTGTAACATAATAATAATAATTACAATAATACATTTGATATTTTGACCTCGTAGAACTCAATATCTTTCTAGGCGCTTTACATTTGCTGTAAAGGAAGCACGATCGAATGGTTAGTGGTACATGCTCAATAAACAACAACAACAACATGGTTAGGGTGACATGCACAGGGTCAGCATGCACGTGTGTTTAGTGGCAGCACACACAGTGTCAGCAAGCATAAGCACATAAAGGACGAACCGCAGGGACCCACTAAATGACGTGATAAACAGATGCGTTTTTAGTTTAAATGTGGACAAGTCATGAGATGTCGTGACGAAAGTCGGGAATGAGTTCCAGGCTTTGGAAGCATACGGACTAAAGGCTCTTTCTGTAAAACATTTGATGACGCGAATAAGGTGATGCGGCGTGAGTCTGCCTGGCTTCGAGGGTCCATTTGTTTTCATAGGGAAACCCGGCTGTCCTCAGACGCTGGTCACGTGCATCGCGAGCTTTCGCCGCAGTGGGCATCGCACGAATTACCTCAAAGAGATTCCTGTCGCTATGCGTTGCCGAAACACGACTTCTAAAAAGAAAGAAAAAGATCGTCACGTCAATCCTAGCATCGCTGCGATAGGCTGCATAAATAAGCAACATACCGACCACGACCGTCAGATTCTAGCGCTCGAAACTTACTGGCCGCAGTTCATATGATGAAAGACTTCTGGATCGAGGCCGAGCACAATCTGACAATAGGCACGTCCGAGACGTTTCTGTCCCAGCTCCACTTTAGCGCACGCCTCGGCGTATGCATTTCGATCGGCCTCGCTGGGCTCTCTGCGAAAATATTCTTATATTCAGGAGTAAGTGCAATCGAAGGCTGAGCGCACGCAGCCTGCTGCAGCGGAGAAACAGCAAAAACCGGACATGTCGGGATGGCGAGGAACAGAACAAACTGGACATAGTGGACAGCAACGATCGAGATTCCGAGAGTCAACGACTGAAATTACAAAGCGACTCGTCGCAGCATGGCGCTACGGTAAATTAGGAAATCCCCGGTTTCTTTGCGGCGACATTATCGATTCGAGCCAATTTGTGGGCAGGCTTCTCTCAAGCGTTAGGACGCGAATCCTCACAGAATAGTACGCTTGTTCCACAAAGATTCCGACGCTCGCGCGGCAACGATTGGTCTCCCTCGGAAAGCATCGCAAGTTTTCGCAGCATACAGTCCTCAAGAATATGTCTGATTCGAAATCTGACCCACCGAATTAATTAAGATGTCTTATGAGAACATGAAGCGTAGGCTGTACTCAGGGGTGCACGCCCGGTTACCTCTACACCAAGTTAGTGGTCCCCATATATATATATATATATATATATATATATATATATATATATATATATATATATATATATATATATATATATATATATACAAATATATATATATATATATATACAAATATATATATATATATATATACAAATATATATATATATATATATATAAATCGCGCATAACAAGTCCGTTCTTTTAATACACAACTTGACGTTGCCTCGAAGCGAACGGGTCGGCTGACAGCGGCTCCCTGGACCAGCGATTCCTTCGACAGCGATTCCTACGCGGAGGCAACACCGATCCGGCTCCGGCATGCTGCACCAGCTGGACTTACATGCTGGTCGTTGCTCTGCCCTTTGAGAGTTCCTTTTCTTTTTTGAAAACGCAGTCAAAATAGTAGAGAAGATTGTAGAGGAAATAGTCGAAAGACTCCGTGCTGCAAAGAAGGCTAGCATTTCACAGCGTCCGAAGCGGCGGCAGCAGCAGACAGCAAGGCTTTGGCGGTCAGCCGTCTTCGAGGGCGTGGTCGAGCGTGGCGGGTGATGCTCACTTGTAAATGCCCCGCTCAAACTCAGGGGACACTTGCTCGACTCTCGCCAACATGTCATACGACAGCGCTGCAACGGAATCAGTGCGCGTGCGCACCGTAAAGCTTCGACGCTGGGGCTAAAGATGGACGCGCTGAGTCGATGAACCAAAGGCTCGAGCACTGGCACGACGCTTGATGCACGTGAGCGCATCGACACGCCGCGGACGAACAGCAGCAAACACGAATTCTGCCCAATCAGTTAAAAGCAGCGAACATGAGTTCTGCCGAGTTGGTTCTGCAAGTCTGCACGTGCGCATGCGCATGCTCAGGACGCGGCTTGCAGTAGAAAATCTGAGAGCTAAAACGATGCTCTTAAGGAGCAGCAATTGGCAAAAAGCAGCCTCCGGATGAGGAAGCAGCAAAAAAAAACTTTCCAAATACCTGTCTGATGCTGTGTGCGCTGGTTTTTGTAAGCCACTATAGTAATTTTTTTTAAGAGCCGATTTCTAGTGACTATGATGGGAAATTTCACACGGACATTCAAGATTGGGACCACTCGCGTGGCCAAAAGTGAGGTTACAATATACACCGGCTTTCTACTGCATCAATTTTACCCAAATTAAAGTTTTTCAAACAGGTCATTCCTCACCTATACATTGTGGGGCCGGTTCCGTTAAGGAGTATTTACAACATCACAAATCTTACGACTTCAGCAGTGTAGTCTAAATAGCGAACTGCTGGGTGTATTACAGCTCTACGACGATGAACCGGTCAGAAATCTTTAGCTAACTATGATCAGTAAAGACCAATTTTTACAGAAATCACTAGTGATCATGATGAAAATTTATAAAGAATTTCGAAAAGATTTTTTTACAAGTCTCGACCACGTAATCACCCACTTTGTGAAAATAAGCCAGAGGTTTCCGGGATTTAAGTTATGACATCCGATCGGCTAGACTTTTGTAGCCCGAATCGGGGGTTGGTTCTGATGTCGTCAAAATCCGAAAAATCAGAGCACGGAGGAAGAAGATGCACCGACCAATGACGCAGGGTTTTCACCTTTAATGTCGTCCAGCAGCACAGTAGTATGCTTGTTTAAGCGGAAGCTGGGCCTCGCAGAGCCATGCCGGTTGCCAGTGGCACTGCCTCCTGTTCCTCCGCCGCGACCTTGCTTGTTCGTCAGGCTCGAGGCAGCCCTGCAGAAAAGGTCAAGGTCCAAACACTCAATGCTCTTGTTGCTCATCGAAGAACTCGGCGAATCAATAAATACTGTGCACGCAATCCCAAGAACGAGTCCGAGACGTGGGCAAAATGCCGCGCAAGTAAACATGTCAGCAATCAGCACATGCGGCAATGGAATGAGGAAGTTTGAGGCTCTAGAAAGTAGAGATGAATCAAAGTACAGGCATAGCTGTTTGTGTTATCCGCATAAAGATGATTCGATCACATCGGCAAGAGGCGTGATATAAATCGTGAAAAGATATGGACATACAGCAGATCCCTGGGGAACGACATTTTAAAGACACACTGGTTGACAGTTGGCAGCTGACTCCAACTCTCTGATATCCTCCACTAAGATCGAATCCACACCGTTCTTGATCAGCGCTTTTGAGGTGTAGGCAAAACGAATGGCGCTCAAGATGGACCTGGGTTGACTAATGTATCAAAAGCTGCCGAAAGCAGAACCAGTGGAAAGACTCAACCCCAGTCGGCACTCCTAAGAAGGTCCTCATACACCCGGAGCAGCGTGACTCTATAAAATGAGTTTTTTCTAAAGCAACCTGACTGCATATTACTTGTTATGTTTGAAGCTTTGATTTAAGCTGCCTGACACTACTAGTTCTAATGTCTTTCGTAAGAACGGTAAATGAGAGACTGGTCGAAGGTTTCTAAAGTTCTCTCGGTCTAAGGTCTACAGCTTAATGAGTGGCTGGACTATAGCCATTTTGAAAGATGCTGGAACAGAACCAGAGGCTAAAGACAAGTTTACCATATTAGTTTTAGAGCGTAGCGTAGCAATAAATAAACAAATAACTAGATAACTAAATAAATAAATATATATATATATAAGGAACATTAATGAAAATATTAGAATATAGTATTTGCATAAGAGAACATTAGGTATGGGGTTGAGAGGACTATTAGTCTTACGAGACTCGGAGATTGACGTTGAGATAAGGGCAGCAGACTTGAAAGTGGACTGAGGTACATCTAAGGTCAAAGGTGAAGGAGGTCGAAGACTTACAGGAGGATACTACTTTGGGGATGAAATCCGTGATCTTGTCCGTCTGCCTGCCAAAGAAGCTAGAAAAAGGTTAGTTAAATCACCACAAGGTTAGTCAGTCATGATGCTGACTTGGGTGTGGTTAAGGAACCGGTTGTTGGCCGGCATCAGCATTTTTGGAGTTTGATTGGTGATACGATTATGTTTTTATACAACGTATACAAGGTGGACAAGGTGCCCTTAGGTAGAATGGATTTGTACGATCTACAATTGTCCTCATGATCAAGTCGACGGACGGTCAGTCCTGATCTTCCGTGCGACTTCTCGAGCTCTCGCTTAGTAGACCTTGCTAGTTGAACGCCTGCAGTGAATCAAAGACTATCTGAGAGAAGGCGTAACTGCGCTCGTTAAGATGAGGAAACTTCCGAAAAAATCCGAACATTGGCAAGTGTCGTTCCGTACCATTTGACCAGTAAAGGCACGTCAGTAGGATTTAGCAAATGGTGCAAGGAAGATACCTCTTTGCTAATGCCTGCCTTCACTATCAAAGTCCTGCATGTGTACCAATTCATAGATAATTTTGATATCGAGGGAGACGCACTGCAGATAGAAAGAGATCTGCGTGCGGTAAGATGCACAGAGTTTGAGTACGAGTCGGCAGCTTACAATCGCGAAAGAAAATATAGATCGACAATGCGATCTTTGCTGGGAGTCGAGCATTGGACAAAAGATAAAATGAACCAGCCAACGAGCGAGGTTCGGCGGCATTGAGGGTCTGTCGGGTTATCGAAATCAATGTAAAAATCGCCTAGTACGCGGATGGTACAAGGTTCAAGGAGCGCAGAATCGAAATGAGATCGGAAAAATCTTACTCACAGCAAGTCTCGTGGCCTGGGTTATAGACGACTGCGACCATTCGCAGTTTGCCATCGGAGGGACTCGGTGCGAGAGATTCCAAGGACTGCCTCGAGGAGATACCGAGTGACAGTGGTTACTCGGCAGATATTTTCACTTGACCTCGGGGTCAAGCAAAAAACAAGCCTTTGGGGAGGCTCTGGGGTCGGTCGCGGTCGGGCAGACAGTCGGCTAGGTCTCGGGAACGAGTCGACTTCAAGAATCACGTCGCACATCGTCGAAGGCTTAACGCAGATGGAAAGGGATTGCGTGGGCACATGCACATTTTAAGAGTGAGCCCTGATTTTTAGCGGGCTTGATGACTATTAAGCCACAGTTATTCGCCGCAGCGCTTGATCGAGAGTGTACTCGGGCGGCATGAAAAAAAAACAGTAGATACCCCATTCAGGGATCCTGGCAGAGACAGCGGCATCCATAAATGAATTTGATAATAGGCATGCACGATAGTGCACCAAATTGTAGGGTCCTTCAGAGTCGGCCGGCCATGCTACAATGGCAGATGGTTCGGACGCGGAAGCACATGTCAACAGAATTGCTGACCCGGAAGCTCATTCCGACAGGACAGAGGGCACTCGCAGGGAGCATTCAATGTCCATAAACACGGTACGAAGGAAACAAACTGAAAAGCTCTAAACAGGTCTTAGGTGTCTCAGATTTTGAGTTCAACACTCAATTTCGATAATTAAATAGAATTTCGATGTATAAAGCAAAAGAGAGAGTATCCGCATATTTATATAGTTTACTTGGATTTTTCGTTTGTTCCGCTTCTAAATTTGAAATATCGCCAAACGCCAGTGTTGGGTGATGAATCAGTGCTGCTGAATAAATAATGCTGCAGACTCCGAGAGAACTGACTTCACGTTGAAGCCGCTAAAAATCCAGCGGGGGGGGGCGAGCAGCTTGCAATGCCGAGCCTGACCTGTCGCCCTTCTTGGCTCGATTGTCTGCTTTCGCCCTCTTCTTTTTATCCTGCTTGTCGACAAATACCGCTGTCCTGAAATAAACAGAACGATTTACGAATCGACAGCGAAAAAGCAGTCGGAGCGACGGAATAAAATGGCGCGGAAGGAGACCGAAGCAAAATACCCGCGGGCTTCGAAGATCCACTGCAGCGTCTTTTCGTCGAAGTTCCACTTCCCTCCGACCGGCGCTCTCACCTGGAAAAAGGTTCGAGACCGCTGAAGTCTGCTCTAGGATGATCCGTTCTTTCACTCGAAGACTGAAGTCGGAGACTGCGCGCGCGCACGCTTTCTTTTGCTGCGCCTGCTCTAGGCTGTGGAGCTCGCTCCGGCAACTCTCGCGCAACGACGGCAACGCAGCCGATTCCTGCTAGGCCTACATTCCTGCACACATAGTCCTGCTACGCCTTCCTGCTAACGCCTTCCAGCTAATCTCTGCTACACTCACGCCTTGCAGCCGATTCCTGCTTTCTCTTTCCAGATGCCACACGACGCGCTGCCAGTCGCTTCTTTGCTACTCCCCTCCTAGCCTGTCTTCCTACTACGCTATTCGCCACAAGTTTGTGTTCGTTGTTGCCGCACGAGATTAAGTTTGTTGGCTACGATATGCGCATCGAAAGCCATTTGGGTCGGGAATTTTGAAAAGATATCCAGCGTAAAGCCAACTTTCGTAGCTACGTGGGGTTCAAGTGCAGATATACACATACATACGGTATATAGATACTGCTCTGCGACGTAACTATTTGAGACTACTCAATGATAACCTTCGAAGACTTTGCATGCGAATGGATAGATTTAAAGCACCACCATATTAGTTCACTAAAAACTTGAAGTATTACTTCATTTTCTTGCGATCGTAGCTGCAACTGTGGAAGGAGGAGCTAAGAAGTTAAGTCTTCGAATGAAGATGCCGCACCCAGCTCGAAATGAGAGGAGGTACCGGATTAAAACTCTTAGAAATAAAAAAGGGAAAAAGATAAAAATCAGTTCTGAGGCTTACGAAAGCCAAAGTACCAGGCAAGCCTTAACCTTGACATTCTTTGAATGAGTGTGCCCAGTAGTCAAGCTTTATCGTTACCGCGGGCTGAGAAAGCGGAGGCTAATTAAAGGACTACAGTCACATCTATTACAAACAAAGAAGAAGGAACAAATTTATTTAAGCATGAATTCTCAGCACGATAGCACAATTTTGTGCATTTGCTTGAAACCGTAGCGGTTTCGCCTCCGGGGCGAACCTTGGCTGGGTGCTGCTTCACTTGCAGCCATCGGTAATGTATCTCTAAAGGTAGTAGCCAACGTCACAACAAGAAACCATCTTCAATATTGATTTAAGCAATCCATTATAGGACTCTACACCTGACTACGTCAAGCTTACCTGTTCAACCATGGTCTCACTTAAGGGGGTGGCAAAATGACAGGAAGCTGGAGGGCGCCATCTTGGACTGTTGCATAGCAACCGGCAGGCCACGCCGATGCCGGGAGAAAAAGCGATAGCATTGTATGGGTCGTCATCGACGAGCTACTGCCGATTTCACTCATAATTATCATTTGTGATCTTGAATACCGCTGAAATTATACTAAAGAAAAGGGAAGGTTAGAGATTGTTTACCGCTCAGTAGATCATAAATGACCTTACTTTTCAGACCTGGGCGGGCTACATGATAAATGAGCTATTCCCGTATTCATCGTATAAAAGGACTGTAAGACTCTCATGACAAGTATCCTCTGCAAACATAAGCATGCTAAAATACAAGCCAGACAGGTTAACCCGACGTTCTATTCGGCCGCAGCGTGTAAGGTTCCTGACAAAGGGAGTCAGGTCGCGGGCTAATTGGGAAACGGCTCTAGCGCTTCAGTACGGCCCTGACCTATGTCATAGTCTACAGACCTCTGTAAAGGCATCGGAGTTTCTGATCCGGGCCAAAAATTGCCTGCTCGCGCTAAGTTTAACGCAAGTAGGCTGTGGCCTAGCGGTAAGATTATGTTCGCTAAGCTCCGGGTGCACCGAGGCAGCCAGATAATCCTTACACCAACAACAGAGGTGCTGCTTTTCATGGGATACGTAGATAAACAGCAAAAACTCGTGACTTTCTCATACCAATTATCACGAGGAAAACTGTCTGATTTCAATTTTTAGGTACTAATGGCTAAAGTAGAATCGCCGTTGCTGTCTAATGCTGCCATTCAAGAAGAAGTTTATTTTCTTTCAACAGTTTTGTAACCGCGAAAGCGTTTGTGCCCCGGTGCTCAACCGGTGGACGGTGCAATTCAGCGTTGTAGAGCGGTTAAAACAAAAGCGGCCACAACTGGGCGCCGAAAGTGACAGTTTATTGTGGGTCTGTTAGTAGCGGTTACGCGCAGCCGACGAAAGCGCTATACGAGGCGAGCACCGATGGAGTTAACTAAGCGAACTTCCGAAGCCCGAGTATATAAACCTGCCCTGTGCCCGCGATCGCTAGCTATGGTACCGATCCCGACGGCAGACCGCTACAGCATCCCAAGGTAAGAGTTGCTAACTGAGTAGCTGGTAGAACATAACTTCGCAGGCTAAGTTGCAATTGGCTGATCGTCGCCATAGGTTCGAACTATCGTGCTCCCAAAGCGTAGTCTCTCGCATCAACTATGGAAGCTGCAGCGTCGAGTTATATCTGTCGCCTCCATTATATTCTCTCTCATCTGAACCCCTGAACTCGCGCGCATGGCTGCTATTTTCTCGGACCCCACTCTTGATGTCCGTTCTCAGGCTTATTCGTTTCCCCATGTAATTTATTAGATGGCTCCTGCGCCAACTTGCCACCCTTTCGCTCTTCGTCTACTGAAGTACATTAGTCGGTTCACGTCCTGACCGCTTTTTGTCTGCCCAAAGCTCCATTCTAACCTGAGCGGATTTCGCTGTCCGATTGACACCTCGCTTCGCTCCCGGTTGGCTAGATCCGTCCGCCACTCGTTGCTCAAGGTGCCCTAGTCGAACACACTAAGGCAAGGGCTCATATCGGGGCTAACCCTGTGCAATTTTAACCTGTCTCACTGTTCTTAGTAAAAGATACCCACTAGAAATGTACTATTAGGAATTGCTTGCCTTTATTTGTTAAGGCGTCCTGTCAGCTCTTAATTTATCACGTGCCTCTCTGAAGGTCAGAAATGACACGTTGACAGGTCGTAACGTCAACCAGCTGGAAGCGTACTCTGTACAAAAATTTGATAAATTAACTTGCTTGTAAGCGTGCGGCAGCTTTTCTTGAGATGAGCTCGATGACGGAGCTCTAATTCTGAAGGTGGCCGTCACCTGTGAGTTCAACTCAACTGTGGCAACTTGTATTCAACCTTGAAATTCGAATTTATTATTTACGTCCAAGAACGTGAACAACTAAGCACTTTAGCGGAAGTCATTTCGACAGCTTGGAGAATTAAGTGCACATCTTCGTAAAAGCAGAGCGGTAAAATGGCTGGGTAATTCATATTTCGCAGCTGCAAGCTCCATCACACTGCAAGCTGCAAGCTCCATCACAGTGCAAGCTGCAAGCTCCATCACAGTGCAAGCTGCAAGCACTATCAAACTGCAAGCTGCAAGCTCCATCACATTGCAAGCTGCAAGCACTATCAAACTGCAAGCTGCAAGCTCCATCACAGTGCAAGCTGCAAGCTCCATCACACTGCAAGATGCAAGCTCCATCACACTGCAAGCTGCAAGCTCCATCACACTGCAAGCTGCAAGCTCCATCACAGTGCAGAACTGCAAGCTCCATCACACTGCAAGCTGCAAGCTCCATCGCAGTGCAGAACTGCAAGCTCCATCACAGTGCAGAACTGCAAGCTCCATCACAGTGCAGAACTGCAAGCTCCATCACAGTGCAGAACTGCAAGCTCCATCACAGTGCAGAACTGCAAGCTCCATCACAGTGCAGAACTGCAAGCTCCATCACAGTGCAGAACTGCAAGCTCCATCACACTGCAAGCTGCAAGCTCCATCGCAGTGCAGAACTGCAAGCTCCATCACAGTGCAGAACTGCAAGCTCCATCACAGTGCAGAACTGCAAGCTCCATCACAGTGCAGAACTGCAGCTGCCACTTTTCTGGTGAATTAGACGCGTGCAGCAAGATGTAGGCTACCGGGCTGAATAGGATCAAGTGGAGCGAAATGTTTTTACGGCTAGCAAAACTTCAGCATTCTAAAGTTGACCTCCCGTTTTTGACCATATTCAATGCGATTTCCATCTCACATCCACGCCGAGTCAGGAGTGACTAGACATTTTACCGAAATAGTCACATCGTACGTAATCGATGCAGCGACTATCACTACGATAAGCATAGCTTCTCATCTAAAAAATTCCGTAAACCAGTGTGGAAACCAATCCCCGATTAAACACAAGTAGTAATTGTATCTTCTTGACGGACACCCTGCAGAAAAAACCTGCAGAATTTCGAAGCGATTCCAAAAATGTTTGAGCTTACATAGATATCTTAATCAAGCCAAATTTGGAGATACGAAGAGAGACGAAGTGCGTTTTCAAGCGAGCGAGCGAGAGAGAGGGAGAGAGAAAGGGGGAAGAGAGAGAGAGAGAGAGAGAGAGAGAGAGAGAGAGAGAGAGAGAGAGAGAGAGAGAGGGGGGGAGAGAGAGAGAGAGAGAGAGAGAGAGAGAGAGAGGAGAGAGGAGGGGAGAACACGGGTGACAAGAAAAATATATGGACGAACAGATGCATAGATAGACAGTCCCAGGTTACGTTCCAGGCGCTCGAACCTCACAACTCGGATCGTGAGTTTTGAGTCCTGTCTTCTGCTATTAGGTGATAGCCGCTAAGACCCTTCTGCCGCTATAAAAATGAGGTTGTTGAATCAGCAATTTTATTTTTTATTTTTATTTTACTGTTAAATATCGAGATAGATGGGCAATGTCTGTAACTTCGTATACCGTATTGCGTACGGTAGACAGCTGTGTTAACAATAGCAACGGCGAGTCTTTTATATATCGTCTTAAGACGACCAAACCTCTACCCAGGCGCATTTCGAATCGCAACCAGAAGAGAAGCGATAAAGGGATGTTGAACCAATGTACCATTCGCAGACATTCGCATACGCAAAAAACCACGTTAGAAGACAATCAGGAGCCGCTGGTTGGTGGAACCGGTGGCGATTAGTAGCATGCACGGAACCGTGAGCCCGTAAGCACGCAAAGCGATACGGAAAAACACGAGTTCACAGAGGCGCGTGGCAAGCTGAGCGGAACGTGCGAGTCTTTAGCCTAGACTTGAGTTATGCTAAGCTAATTCCAGGGGATGACAGAAGTCAGAAGCCTGTTCCATGCATTTGGTGGCAAAACAGCAGCTTCGCGTCACTTACTTTGGATATTGTAGATGGATGGTGCACAAAAACAGCGGATCCTGGCTATTCGTGGCACATAATAAAGAGTGCTGCAGTAGAGCAAGTACAAAGGTAGCAGCCCCCCACCATTTCGTTATATTTATTTTGTCTGACACCAGAAACGTCTATCTACAGAAAACGAAAGACAACAGACTGGACCGGTAGGTATACAAAAGGCAAACGTGGAATATAGCTCGAAGACAGTTATTCATGCACGAGTTATGTGTTAGAGACTTTACATTTTTCGGCGAATTTTTTACATGAAAATGTTAAGCGATCTCAATACCCAGGTATTCAATTTATGGCTAAATTGTAAGCTTTCTTAAAAACTGCACATACTGTTGAGTTCATAGCGGAAGATCTGACTAATTCAATCCTGCACCTCACACAATTTTCTGACTTTTCCGTAGATGAAGTAGCTTGTAATGTAATACATCTCTTCTTTGTAACTCCACGAAGCCACAAAGACCAAGTGGCTGCTATGCATTAGAGTTCTCAATTACGAACTCAAAGCCTAATCGGCTTTTGGTACGCATGCGGTAGCCAACAGACTCCCTCTCACGCAACAAGAACGATTTGTAAGACAGCATTAGAACTTTGTCCTGTATCCGTTGGTCAATCGGAAGCCATCTAAGCTCTTTCAACAGAGGAGTCACACGGCTGAACCCCTAGGATTGGTTTCACGAGCCTTGCGGCCATATTCATCGCCAACTGCAAAGGTGTAATTGGTTTTCGGTAGTCCAGCCAAAATGAAATTGCATTAATCTAGCCTGCACAGAACCAGTGCTTAGCTACTTAGATCTTTTGGAAGGCAGTGAGCTAGATAGTCTCTCTAATCTTAGAAAGGGATCGGAAGTGATGGCTAGCAGATAAGGCAGTCTTCTTAATGTAACTTTCAAAATTTAGGCAATTGTCAAAGACGACACCTAAATTCCGAACACGCGGTTACGGTCGCACAACTGTAAATTTTTGAAGTCCATCCGCACGCTTTGGGTGTCCTATGAGTAGCAGTTCAGTCTTACGTCGTTTAGTTTTGGGAAATTTGCCGAAATGCAGGATCGAACGTCTGCAAGGCAATCGTCGAGTTAATCAGTCGCTGCAGCAGATTCCGACTGCATAGACGGCACATAAAGCTGAGTATTGTCAGAATAGAAGTGATAGCCGATCCTATGGGCCCATATGGAGATTTCCCGAGAGGTTCAGTATAAATATAGCAGTGAAAAGGACCGAGAGCGAACCCTCGAGGAACTTCATAGGTGACTAGTCCGGTGGATGAGACTTGACCATCACATGACACGATTCGACCATGGGATGGGACTAGTACGATTTGAACCAGGCCAGGAGCAACCTCGGCTGCCGGAGCAATCTTTGTTCGAACTCGTTCTTGCGATAAGCAAGACCAGTGAAGCGCTCATCTCGTGAATACTCCGTACATTATCCTCCACGGTCTGCGCTAGCGGAAAACCGTAGCCCAGAAACGATTCATATTTTTAAGGCTTCACCATATGAATGGGTTGTTCCAAAGTCGTTTAAATCGACCACCGTTCGACTAAGACTTGGAGAGCCTGTATTTATACTCTGAGGCTCTAGCGAGCTACCTCTAAGTCCTTCCTATTCCTTCTGCTCTGTCCGCGATACTCGTACAGATTGCCGCTAGGCAGCTCGCGTGACTCATTTACGAGGATTAATTATCAGAAAAACTTCGGTCGAGAATCAAGCGAGACCGCTCCACAGAAGCAGCGCTCATTCACGTGACAGACGATAGTCTGGGAAGCATCGCTGTGAGTAACATCCATACACGCCGCCCCCCCCGGCTCCGCTCGATATATACTCCGGGCTTGACACTATTGATCCCAATGTTCTACTTGAGCAATCGAGAAAAATAAAAACGACCATTCTGACCCATGATTTTCTGGAGCGCTTCGGTTCTTACTTGTCCGATCGTGTTCAATGCGATCATGTGGTGCTCAAGTCTCAGCATCAAACAGCCTAGCCCCGTGTGGAGTGCCAAAAGGGTCTGCTCTCAAGGGTCTGCAGCTCTCCATTTATATCGAGCGTCTCGGAAAAGTGATGTGGGCCCGTGGCCCACTGGATTTAGCTTCGTTGCTGACGATACGCAGCTGCGTATTATTTAAACCACCGGAATCAGCTGGTGCGACTGACAAACTGAATGCTTGCCTAGCAGGCACTCGATCCAGATGTAAGCAAATGTTCTTAAGCTAAATGATAACTCAATCGAAGTTTTACTCATAGTACACTACACATGTCCGGCTGGACTAGAAGACTGTTATTTTTAAATTGGCAGCGCTGTAGTACGACCGCCATCATTCTCTCATAATGTACGTGTCCTCTTTGATAAGCGCTTGGTGTTTTTTAAGTTTCGTTCAACATATCTTCAAAAGCTGGTCATTCAGTTTGATATTTGTCCATGATTAAGGAATGCCTACCACGGTAGCTAGCAAAAGAAAATTTACCAGCGAGCTGGGTTTCGTCTAGACCGGACTAGAGCGGTTCAATTTTGACTGAGCTACGGAAAAAAGCTAATAAGCCCTAACAGCTGGTGATGAATATGGCGGCAAGGTTGGGAAACCCAAGAGATTAAGAGATTAAAAGAAAGTGAAGAAACATCTATTAAGAAACGATTTTGTTTTATGCATCTTTTGTTTGTTCACGCAGTGTTATGCAGCACACTAAACGACTGGTTTTGGGTAGACGTTGGTCGCACTTCTAGTTAAATCGTATCTGCCAAACAATGCCCACTACCTGTCAGGTGGCGATTGCGTCTCATCAATGTAATGTAATTTATCTCTATCTGTAACTCCAAAAAGCCATACAGACTATCTGGGTATTACGCAAGTAAGTTTTGTACAGCGCACTCACAGCCTAAGCGGCTTTCGGTACGCATTCGGTAGCCAAAAAGCTATATCTCATGTAACAAAGAGAAAGTGAGAAGCCTAGGTGAGTTAACTAACAGCTCAGGATGGCTGGAAAGGGTTGCCATAATTTGCAGCAGGAGAGTAGTCATCTTTGCGTAAGAAGCAAGCGAACTCAGACATGTAAGCTTTTGGCTCTTATTTGTCTCCGCATATTCAGTGCCTCTGTCGTAGGCAATTTAGACCAACAGCTTCGGCGATCGCTTCAATACCAACGACACCGATCCGTTCTAAAATATTCAGAGTCGCTAGAAGGATGCAGAGATTCGCTCAATTTCTTGCTAACATTAGGAGCAGGATCTTTGCTGAATGTTTTACATTTAATTACTGCAAAAGTTAACTCCTTAAAAATAAACTTATAATGCCCGGCTGTAATTAGTATCGTCGGCATCCTAATAAGAGGTGGCAGTGGGAGACAATCGTCAACAGTTCGCGATCTGGGTTTGTCATTTACAAAGAGCACGTGAGCTTTGGAAATGCTATACGAAAAGCCGCTTCTTGATTCAGTCGAAATATTTGCTTGCACTCCAGAATTAGGGCTTCTTTCCTACTTCTTCCCTGTCACCGGAGTTAACGGCCATTGGTTAAAGAAAGTGCACTGCAAAACGATGAGGCTTTTGAGTGCTCTATTGAAACTTCCCAGCGTTACATGCATGTAGTCCTTATTGCTTTATTGATCTATCGATAGTGATACGCACATCAACCAGAATATATGTGCAGGTATGTGTATATCTGAATACATGTTTACACTGCAGATGCATATATATATATATATATATATATGTCTATTCTTAAAATCTGTTTAATAAAGAATTCTGAAGAAAAAGTAATTCTGATACAAACCGAAGCCTGTTAAGTGTCCGGAGCTTTCAATGTACAGAACCAGCGTATGGAAGTAAAATTAAGGGTAATGCTCTCCGCGTTCGGTAAGCGATCCTAGTCTTGGCTTCAAAACCCAGCCGGTCCCAGAGACCGTATGCTTATCACGTCCCGAACACTATTACGCATTATTAAGATATTCATAAATCACTCATGCATACTGTCCCCGTTTTCGTCGAAGTAAACTAATTCCGGATTTGCTGTCGTTTATGAGAAAATAGGCGGCTTCATTTTCAGATTGTTTCTATCGTGAACACATATGATTGACGGTTAACTTAAGTGTGTACGTTGGCATTAGTTCTCAATTACTATGCAAAAGTTTAATGGGCCATTTCGTCTTCATTTTTACAACAAATCTATAGAAATTCTGTCGATTCTGGAGGTTGTAAGCATTCTGAGACAGTCTCTTGCACATAGAGAAATACACGCATGCACAAGCGGTCTGAAAGTTTTTATTTTATCTCTGTTCTTGGGTAATAGGCGGATTTCCCAATCGCTTACGAATTAAAGGTGTAGAAAATGGCCACGGTCCCCAGAAAACTTTGTTGGTGTACAGGAGAGTGATAGATTAGCATCGTTGTTACTAACCGCGTCACACTTTTATTTGATTTTTGATTTTATTTGATTTTTGATTTTATTTTATTTTATTTGATTTTTTATTTGATTTTTGGCTACCTACGGGCTTTCACTGTCTGAGTCTTTCTGCCTCCGTCCTGACGTCCAAGCCCAAACCCATTTAAAAGGCCACGCTTTCATATGCATGGTTAAGTGCATGTTACTAACCCGGTGCATCCTACTAAACCGCGACCCTGAGCATCTTGCATGCTTGGCATACTCATCCAAGCATTATGCTTGCGTGCTTTACAGACTTGTCTAAGCATAATAACCTTTCATGTCAGTAACCCTTGGCTATTGTTTTTCCTTCAGCAAGTTGTACAGATCTTTGATTTTATTCTCTTAGGGAGCTGTGCAAACGACTATAATTAACTATTATTTTACAGAAAATAAGGCTATTATCAAAGGTCTGGTGTTAAATAAAAATAGTTCAGTTTTTTGCATTCAGTTTCGTACGTAAAAACACTGCTAGGTCATACTGTAAATCAAACTTAGTCAAATTGTCATAGAAAACGTGAAATGGTTCAGTATTTTCGGGAACCCGCCTGGCCACTCAAGCAACTGCTACTTCTGCACGGCGGACTTTTCAAAGGGTGGGACTGGTCAGAATGTTCTTGCTATCATATATCCAGTTCTTCCTTTACCTATCCATCTCCCATTTATTGATTCAGTCGCAATGCCCTGAGCTCCTCACGTACTCGTTCCTCCGAAGAGCGACCAGCTGTCATCAGGAAGAGCAGCAAAGAAACCGATTTAGATTCAGATGACAATTTAAATGGCAGAGCCGTGGATGAATAATTATAATAATGATAATGTATTTGTATAGCTCTCTCTCTCTCTCTCTCTCTCTCTCTCTCTCTCTCTCTCTCTCTCTCTCTCTCTCTCTCTCTCTATCTCTGTCTCTATCTCTGTCTCTCTCTGTCTCTCTCTCTGATGAAAGCAAGTGTCCGTCTCTTCTAGCCCACTCAGTGTACGTCAAAGAGGATTGCAAGCGCATTAATACGTGGGTGAAAGCCTTGAGGTATGAAGAGTTTATCTTTAAAGTAATCGGAGACTTCAAAATGGTGGCATTCCTGATGGGTCTCCAAGGCGTTTTGTCCGGTTTCCCTGCTATCTTTGCCTTTGAGATAGCAGGGGAAGCCATGTTCATCACCGCCCGCCAGGCGGGACTGGCCACAGAGGATCGAATACTTCGTGGAACACAGCTCAGTCAGTGTCTTGGTGGACCCGGAAGGTGCTGATGACACCACCGCACACACACACACACACACACACACACACACACACACACACACACACACACACACACACACACACACACACACACACACACACACACACACACACACACACACACACACACACACACACACACACACACACACACACACACACACACACACACACACACACACACACACACACACACACACACACACACACACACACACACACACACACACACACACACACACACACACACACACATCTATATGTATATGCACGGGCCTTATCAATTCAATGTCAAGCTCTTGATATTAAGTCGGCAACCTTCAAGTACCTCCTAAGCTTCTTCTTTAAGCTGTCTGAGGTACAGGTCAGAGCTAGCGTCTTTTTGTAAGACAGCAGATTAAGAAAATCGGCGAGTGCATGCATTGAATGAATGCCGCGAAAAGGTCGCTATAGAAGAAAAAGCGGCAGAAAGGGAAAAGCTTCGTCTCAGTGGCTCCGGGGCTTCCCGAGCAATCACGAGGCAGAAAGCAATGTAGAGCTGGTTGAGCCTATGGTGAAGAGCGACGGCGAGATTGGCTGCAGGATGTCCTTCCTTAGAATTCAAGATCCTTGAGGCAGGAGCGAGGCGAGCGCAGGCAGGAGCGAGGCGAGCGCAGGCAGGAGCGAGGCGAGCGCAGGCAGGAGCGAGGCGAGCGCAGGCAGGAGCGAGGCGAGCGCCGCCAGGATTTACCGGAGCCCCGTAATGCAGTACAATACAAGGAGAATGTGATCAGAGACTACATTTTGGCTGATTCGTGAAAGTCATTTACAGCATAACCATAACTTTAGCTAAACATTTTTGTATATACCAACTGTGGTCATTTGTGCGATACTTCAGTATAAATACTGTCGTTTTAATTTTTCTAACTTATATAAACCACAAGACGCGTATTTGTCAGGTTTTCCCTGAAAACGAATACATTTCTTATACATCACTGCCCTCTTACAAAAGAAAAGTTTGCGAGAAATACGTGCAATTTTTATACGTATGAGGCCTTAGTGATTGAGGAAAAAATATTGTCTACCCAGAAATAATAATTGTGTAATACGGCACTAAATGTGAGATATTTAAAACTTATTCAACAACATTTATGGTAAAAATTAATTCAAAAAGTCTGAACTGCAATTAATCATAGGTTTAATCATGTGTGGTACTCGTAGCAGACTGGCAATGGCTGAAAGTTCCGTTATAACATCGAGAAAAAGATGCACTTTATCCTTAACTTCAATAAGCAGCCTTAACATCGGCTGAACGTGTAGGGCGATGATGAGTTAGGTGTGGTCTAGCTTAAAGATGAGAATGGTTTTAGCTAAATAACCAATTAGTCCTCACCAGACTAATGTATTCTGCTTCAGTTACAGCCCAAATTGAAGTGCGATTGCATAGACTATTCGGTTAGATTATAAGCATACATCGGGACTCAGATGCGAATGCCCAAGAAGTTAAAAAGGCTTCGCCTTCTCGTAGCACTCAGTAAATTTAATTCGTACACATCTAAAACTAGTTGGCTTCTATTTGTTCTTGCCAGCTTTCCAGCACGCTCTGCAACGCCGGAGCCTTCTCGAACCCCTCTGCTGCTGCCCTCGCTTTCAACCTAATGCAATTGCCTTAACTTGATTCCATCGTTGCGTGGTTGCAGCTCTTGGCGGGGATGGTATTGCTCTGGAACAAGCTTGCCAAGTGACCACAAAAGTCGTGCAAAGATGCCAAGGAAGTATGAACCCGCACGAA
This sequence comes from Cristatella mucedo, assembly GCA_009760855.2. Classification (NCBI taxonomy): domain Eukaryota; kingdom Metazoa; phylum Bryozoa; class Phylactolaemata; family Cristatellidae; genus Cristatella; species Cristatella mucedo. The sequence goes on along the minus strand of WPIO01000052.1, from coordinate 1,114,927 downwards.
GACAGTCGATGCCATGAATGGCGCTCTGCCAGCCATATTGGTTGTGCCTGCCTTATCTCACTGGACCGATCGATTAAACAAGCGCCAAATAGGGACACTGACCTCGAGCTAGGCTAATTTATTCTTATTATTATTATCATTAATTAAGAGATGGAAAGGTTGTTAAAGTCGCGAGCATTGTATCTATGGAGCCGTGCAGCTGTTGACCATTCGTATTTCTGTGGGCCAATCAGGACCTGAACGGTGTCTATAGTGGCTCTTACCGAGGTGCACAGCGAACTCGCTACCGAAAGGGGGGAGACGGCTCGACCAAGGACTTCGAAGAATGGCGAGGGCTCTATTTGTGCCACCTAACGCGACTGATCGGCTTTGTTGGCAGCATTCGATTCGGGGCTTGAACATCGCCGCTACGCGAACCGGCGAAACAGTGTGCACGAACGTCATACGACGAAGCGAAAGTACGGAGCTAGGAGTGATCGATCGGATGTAGATGCCAATGGCTTCCAGGAAGAGGCCGCAGGACCACCACCCGCGCTTTCCTGATTGCGACAGCCACTACGAAGCCGCAGCTCACCCGGCCCGCAGCTCGACTTCCCAGTAGAGCTCGCCGCTGCACGACCATTCGCCGAACGGCGCTCGTTCAACTCCTACATCCGCCCTCGACGGGGACCAGGCTGGGCTGGCCACCCACGGAGGCCGTGGGTGGCCGACTCGATCTACCTACCTCCACAGCCTCCGCCCGGTCGAGCGGCCCCCAGGGCCCTGCCAGTGCAATGCCGAAATGCCCAGTGTAATTCGAAGCTGCCTGGGAGGACTAATGTCGGCACTCAGGAGCGCTCGACGAGCCGGCGGCCCTGCGGAAGGTAAGGCGTGCCTTGCCTTTCTGCCTAAGAAACGAGCGTATCTGAGCCGCAGTCTGGTAAAGTGTGCGTCTACCAGCGAGGTCTGTCTAGAAATAGCTTATAGCGAAAATGAACAAGCAATATTCTTTAAAGGAGCAAGCACGTTAAAGCTATTGGGACATGGAAAAAACGTGAATGCGGTTCGTACTGAACGTACCTGCGCACAACGTACACAAGCAAGCGAACGTCTGCCCGACCAACCCAGTTGGCCACAGTGTGCAATGCCTGGAGCGTAGAAATGAACACCGCGTGTTGCACGATACCACGGCACAACAACGGCACGGCTCTTCATTACGATACTAGCGAAAATGTCAGTTTTTGCGTTCCCTCGAACCTCTCTCGATACTTTATTTCATTTGCACGTCAAGGTCAAGGTCAAGTCCATTATAGTAATTCGCCTTTCGAATTGCACCTCAAGAATTTTTAGATAGCTGTCAGTATTTAATGAGTGTCCCCATTCGCAGCAGAGAGCTACTCGGCTGCCAACTGAAACCTCTCCCCCCCTGCAGTTCCAATGAGACAGAAAGCACCTCGCAAATAGGTCAACGAATAATAACAGATAATCCTTGCTTGGTAGAGCCTGGCTTTCTTTAATCAATTTTTTTAAGAGATTGAGGGCGTTCGGCTGATCAGTTGGAAGCAACTGCAGCTGCTGCCGTAGCGGAGTGGTAGCAGCAACAGTATTACAATGGCTTCCGGCGACCATTTAGAGTTCGAATGTCTCTCCAGCTTTTCGATGCCACTGAGGGCGCTCTGCCAAAGGCCTCGTCCAACGACAGATCATTGCCAAAGTGTCTTTCCTTTTTAGGTGCATACTTCGAATCGGAATAGACGATCAAAGCATACATTCCAATTTTCGGCTACACAGCGAATTTGACTTTCTCGAAGCTACACTGCGGCGCCTTTGCTAGCTTTTGGTGGCGAGTAGATTCCTAGCTAAGCGTGTTCAATCATTTAATTCACGAACGTAGGTTCTCAAGCCGTTTGTTTTTTACCAATAGGAGATATGGCCGACGGCTGGCAGAGGGGATGTCCTTTTCCAGTATCTGGACGCCTCTGTGTTTGTCTGGGGGGGGGGCACGACTAACGGCATTCGATCCAACGTCGGGCAATTCCGACCATTCCGGTTCCGGCCTTCGGGGCGGCTTTTCCCGTCTGCCCAGCTTCGGAAGTAGCGTCTCGATAGTGCTTATGCCTGGTAGAATTCTAGTATCATGGTCAGTTTTCTCCCTCCCTCTCTCTCTCTCTCTCTCTCTTACTTTCTTTATTTCCTTCTTCCCCTCTTTCTCCCTCCCACCCTCTCTCTCTCTCTCTCTCTCTCTCTCTCTCTCTCTCTCTCTCTCTCTCTCTCTCTCTCTCTCTCTCTCTCTCTCTCTTACTCTCTTTCACTCATTCTCGCTCACTCAACTCCCCCTCTAATTCCCTGTGTCTCAATATTGCTCTCCGTAGTAATATATAAAGGCATAATTAGTACGCATTCTTGGCTTCCACCTCGTCCTCATTCTGCAAAGCTTCACCTCCTTCGCTGCTAACTGAGATTGATCTCATTGCCTTGAGGAAACTTGAGGCCATTTAATAAGATAACATTTTATAATGTATTAAATTATTTGATAATGATGTGCTACATTTCCAGAGAGCACTCGCTTGCTGTCGTCAAATGCAGTTAAAGAATCTGAGGCAAAGTCAAGTACCCAACTCTGCATCGGCTCACCTCAAACAGAGAATGGAACGACGGCACAGTTGAATGTTGGAGAATATAGCAAACGCATAAAGCCAGGTGACAAATTATTGCGTAGTTCAATGTTCATTGTGAAAATCTGTTTTCCAATGCATGCCTCGAATTATGTTACGTGGAAAAGTTGCGACGAATGCAAAAGCTGTGCATGCCTTGTCATGCATGATCTGACGGGTCTCCCCGTGGAGACATTATAATAGCCAAGGCCTCAGCCTTAAGACTCGAATGGCAGAAGGCCCCTTTCTCAGGTCATGCTGAGGTATATATGTGTGTGTGTGTGTGTTTGTGTGTGTGTGCGTAGATAGATAGATAGATAGAGAGAGAGAGAGAGAGAGAAAGTGAGAGAAAGAGAGATATTGTGTGAGAGAGATCTAGAGAGAGAGATATAAATATAGAGAGAGAGATCTAGAGAGAAATCTAGAGAGAGAGAGAGAGAGAGAGAGAGAGAGAGAGAGAGAGGGAGAGAGAGAGAGAGAGGGGGGAGAGAGAGCCCACACATTCAGCCTTTGATAGGACGAGCACGATCCCTTGGTTTTTTTGATGATTGGAGATCGCCAATCACTTTATACGGAACGTTTTATTTCAGGGAAGATTTTTAAAATAAAGAGTGCAAGAAGTGAGACTTCTATTAGTTGGAGCCGTACCGGAGTGCAGTGGCTACACGTGGACTCCTGCGGACTGACTTTGGTCGACGCTAAGGGCGACGATCAGCCTATCCTGTGGCCCTATCAATGCTTGTCACTGTACGGCTACTCTCGCGACAGCTTCCGGCTTATTGTCACCAGCCACTCGAGCTCTGCCGCTCTATCACACTTCACGTTCAAGACAGCGCCAGGAGTAGGACGAGCCGTATTTGCGTGCGTGCAGAAACAGGTGGAGAGCGCTAGCAGAGCGCTTCGAAAGCGGGCAGCAGCAGGAGGAGGAGGGCGCTGTGAGGAGAAGCGTTCCGTGAGCGTCGGCGCAGCGACAAGCCGAACGCAGTGAGTGCACGTCAGGGAAACGTCATTCGCCGCGAGCGTGCGCAAAGCGAGCCAGATGTCGTCGCACCAGTGCTCATTCCATATTCTCTGGACATCTAGCAGTCGTTCGCCATAGTCGGTTCTCTCAGCTTGCCTACTTCGTTCGGATGCCGATGGCTGGACGACGACGAAGGGACGACGATTTGGATCGAGCAGTCGACGGCTCTCGTGCCGTTTCGTGCGAGGAAAGACGATTTGCGATATCGTAGACATGGTGCCGCGAAGGCGTTGAAATACTAAATAAATAAAATACTTGAATATGAATAAATGAATAAATTGAAATTCTAAAAGCAAGAGAGATTGTAACGGCATGGTAGCGACGTCGAGGCTTGTCATGTTTTGTCTGTCTACTCATGTTGGTGTTTATATTATAGGGTTTCGCATTCTTTTAAGGTTGAATGCTTTTTATGCGTTCTTCTAAAATGACCCTTGTCTTTTTCGGGGTCTTGAATTTCATTATTGCCCCTGTAAGTGCTGCTAGATTTCCATTCCCAGCTCAGAAGAAGATTCAAGAACATTCAAGTGATTCTTGAATGATTATCGAATCTAACTCCCAAGAGCAAAGTGCTCACTCTGATATCGGGTACGGCTTAGGGTTCTGATGCCTAGTTTTTGCTCAAGCTGCGTCATTTAGCTCTAGAGTACTCGCATGCCGCCTGGCCAGGCAGCATTAACCGCCAAGAAAAGATTCGATAGCGACCAGAAAACGACGACGTAACAAAGATTGGTAGAACCGTTTCTGTCTGGTGCACAGCTTACAGTGACTGACCTATTTATGCTGCTATATATGTCGCGCTGGTTGAGCCCAGCTACATCCACGGAAGTATGCAGGTGTCCAACGCCAGCCATTTCGCACAGCTAATCTCGTTTGATGATCAAAGCATCGTTGAGCGATTTATTACACGATTTGGACTTCTTATGCTACCTAACATTAGATTAGGATATAAGTGGTTCTTAATAGCTATCATTCAGGAACCGAAAATGATGCCTAGACAGTCATAATATAGCTGCTTGAGCACGCTGATGCTTCAACATGAACCAACGTGTACTCTCTATGTTATGAACTCCAACTTTTGCCACAAGCCACACGTGACTGCCGCAGTGACGTTCGGTCCCGAATTTTTCTGATCGATTCCTCAGCGAGAGATAGTCAGCAGCCAGTCCGTAGCACAGATTTACAGGTAGGCGGATGTGCGTTCGCACCTTGAGTCCAAGCCTCGGACTGTGAGGCACATGTTTATTCAAGTAAGGCGGGGTCCCGGTCACAAACCGCCACAAATTAACTCAGTCGGCAACTGTACAAAACGCACCGGACTAAGAGGGTGCCACGCAGAAACTCTTCTAAATTGCACCGAATCCCAAAGCGCCTTTCACTGCGCTTACTGCAGCCAAAGTTTTTGTCTCGCGTAAAAGAAAGAGAAAACGAGTAGCTGAAGAAGTTGATCCAAGAGGAGAGCCGAGGAAGTAAGCAGCATAGAAGTAGTAGCGCGGGACGCCTGGAAAGAACGTGCTCGAATCGGAGAAATTGCCACAAGAAACTGCCGCTGCGAAAGGTCTGCGAAAGTGAGTTCAACCTTTAGGTCATGTAGAGAAAGGCTTCAGCAGCCAACTGTCTTGGAAGGAAAGAATTATATCGCAAATTTACTGTCGTGTGAGGACCCAAGGGCCAGAGGAGGCTGAAACTGGTGCACTAGATAAACTAGTCACCAGTGCACATGCCAGGGATCAGACCTACACCTGTGCATATCAAACCATGGATCTTACCCTAAACCCCTACGCAAATTGAACCCGGGATCTGACCTATGTCTACATGTAATAGCAATAGTAATAATAATAACAACAACACACTCGATATAGCGCCTTCAGAGAACTCAATCTCTTTCTAGGCACTTTGCATTTGCTGCAAATGAAGCACGATTGAATGGCTAGTGGAAGAATGCTCAATGAACAACAAGAACAACATGATTAGGGGTGACATGTACAGGGTCAGCATGCAAGTATGGTTAGTGCCAGCATGCACAGTGCCAGCAAGCACAAGCACATCAAGGACAAATCACAGGGACCACTAAATACTGTAATAAATAGATGCGCTTTTAGTTTCCTTTTAAATGTGGAAAAGTCAGGAGATGTCGTGACGCAAGGCGGGAGTGGGTTCTAAGCTTTGGAAGCATACGAACTAAAGGCACGGTCTCCACAGGATACCTGTACACATCGAACCAGAGATCTGACCTACGAACGACTTTCGAGAAAAACCGAGCGCATTTCCGCCGCCGCACGCGTAGTCTCATAGCTGCCTATTCTGAAGGATTCTGCCACATCTTTGCTGCGGCCTGATTGACGCCTTCGTGCATAGGTTTTGTGTAGATTCTGATTTAGCCTGTAGACAGCACGAAGGACAGTCACGATCTTGAACACTGTGTAATTATCTAGTCATGTGTCTACTGATGAATAGACAGCTTAGAACTTTTACCCATTGTAGCAAATGGGACTTATAATTCAGCACATTTGCAGATTCTGAGCGATCCGTGCACTATTCGAACTGTGAGCCTCAAGCTTTCTTAAGTACACGAAATGTTTTGAAATGTTACTTACGCGAGTGCGAGTGAAACTATTAATACGAAGCTACGCTTTCAGCAGGACGCAGCATCAGTGCTAAGCACCCCCAACGAGTATCGCCGCGCAGGAGAGGTAGGAGAATATTTTGAGACCAGAGCTAAAAAAAAAAAAGGTCAAAACAACTCGCCCGTTACTACCGACCGACTAAGAAGAAAACGCCCGCTTATATTAAAGCCGCTGTCTATTGTTTTAAGCTGGCTGGTGCTCCGTGCATGCAGAAATGCTGAGGACCTGCGAAGGACCTTCCAGAGTACGTACAGAGAGAAGACACATTTCATAGTCTGCTTGCCCGCTTGCAAATGTTTAGGCTCGCGACGGTGGCTCCGCCGATTTAATGTTGCCGCCGGTCGCCGAGAGCGAAGCAGCTTACATTCATACCACGAAAAAGGGGGCAGCAGCAGCTACTTTGGCGGGTATTGCGTACTTAGGAGGGCGCACGCAAGCAATGGTGCTTACCTCTTAACAATAAACACTAGACAGCCATAGCCAGATGCGTTTACATTACAAGCCCTCAGGCGTTGGGACTGTGGCGAGTGTTACGCACATAGCGGCGGAACTCGCATGCCGCATAGCAGTAAGGCACGACCAATGGGTAGGCGATAACAAGGTCCAGATGGAGTCCACACTTTCGGAGAATCTGCGTTCTCTTTGCAGATTTTGGCTGGAAGCCGTGCACCATATGTGCCGAGAGCGAAATTTCGCTTCTCCTCGGCTGAGCTCTGTCAGAATTATGAATAAATTTCTTTCTAGCCCGCCGTTTGGTTTCCTTAGCCAACGTGGTAAGTAGCCAGGATCGTATTTGAAACCGTATCGCTGTTACAGTTAAACAGTTGCAGACAGGGCAGACAACTGTTTAAACGAATGCCGGTACAGCGGCAACCGGATTCCTGCGAGCATAGCGGACCGCTGCTGCTGCTGCAGCAAGCAGCTTCGCCTTTGCTGAAACGCCGCTTGCTGTCCTAACAAAAAGTCTGCAGTGAAAGATCAGCTACCAATCAGCGATCTATCGGCTGCCCTAAGATTTTAGGCTTGATTTTGGCATCTATCTCGATGACATGCATCTGCGACCGAAGGAGAAAGGTATATGAACTTGCTTACAGCGGTGTTTTCATAGGCGTAATGCCTCGCTCAATCCAAGTAACTTGTAAAGCACATTTGATGAACCTCGAACTGAAGGTCTTCCTCTATTCACAGCAAGATTTGAACCGGCTCGACTGTTTTGTGAAGAGCAAGTTTAAGCATCCCAAACGCCGATGACAGTAGTCATCGTTAAAAAGGTAAAGGTTACACCTACACCGAAGCTCGTGTTACTGCAATCGTGACGCGTTATCTAGCTTGGACTTTTGCTGTAGAGTATTTGTAAAGTAGATACTATTGCGAAGCACTTCAAGATTTTGTCTTGGAAACTTAGCGTGAAAGTGAGGCCAAGCCCTGCAAGTAAGATTTTTCTTGAGACAGGCAGAGCGTATTTAAGATTTGAGCTCTTTCTGCAGGGAAATACTAATTAGTGTACTGCTACTTTGCTGATGATGGAGCCGTCAGCAAGTCCTTCGAACACCTCAATTTTTCAGCTAACTAACTGCATGACTTGCAGTTTAATTTTAACGAAATTGTTGATACTGATGTGGACTGGCACATTTAGCAAATACTGGGCCGATTATAGAATACAACAGATCTTGAGATGAGTGCTTAGGTACACCGTCTTTATCGTAGTGTATTCTGCAAGTCGTAAGGAGAACTTGCAAGGCTAATTCTAATCCACTCGGCGATGCCGTGCCTTGAGGCGGCGCAAATTTTTGAGCCAAGTCAGCTGTCCGTGCTGCCCTAAGGAAGGGACTAGTATGAACCACATATTCCGGATCCTGAGTCAGTCAGTGTGAAGTGCCGTATGGCTGGATGAAGTGTGCGTCATTAGGCATAAGCAATGCACACGAGATTATAGTCGAAGATTGTTGTCAGTTGATTGAGTCAGTCAGTGTGAAGTGGAGAATGACAGTTGGCTGTCGAACGGATCAGACGGATTCTGCAGCAGGACAAAGCCACGGCCTACGCAAAATCTGCAAAAAAAGCCCAACATCTGAGCATAATCCGAGCACAAAGCCAACATCTAAAATCTGCTCAACAAGTTAAACCATCCGCACACAGTTTTCGCGGAATTTTGCATGGCAGAATTTAGTTATTAATAATAGAACTTATAAGAAATAACCAACCTCTACTATAGTGCCCAGGGTCAGTTTAATTCAGCACAAAAGTAACATTGACCGGCATGTAAAAACAGAACAGAAAAAACACATAAATGTCGAGTAAAAAGTAAAACTCAGTATTTCGCCTGATAAATACCAAGGTACTGTTGTTGTCTTGTTCTAGAGAGCGTCTGCTGTCAGGCCAACATTTCCGTGCACATAGAAAACGGCCATTCAATATCAACACTGCCACAAGGCATTTGTACTCACATACCCATCTGTGAGCGATCTTTTCGCAATTTGTAGTCTACCAGCTGACTAATTACCCAATGTTATTCAGAAATCTGTAAGACTAATCCTCAAAATCCCGAAGCCAGCATATCACCTATAGCATGTGCTTTAGGAGCCCTGTTCAAAAGTGACCTCAAACCAGACGACTACATCAGCTCTATAGTTATGTCTGCCTGCTTTCAGCTACAAAACATTGCAACAAATCGGGGCTTCTGAGGTATAGTCAGGCTGGCCCACGCATTTGTGAGTCATGTCTAGACTTCTATAACTCACACCGGTCTTCTTACATTGCACTAAGACCCTTACAACTGGTGGAAAAACCGCAGCTAAGCTTGGATAGCCGTGAACGATGCAAACTGCCTTTAAACTGCTTCTCACCTGCCTGCATTGGCTCTACATCAAGCATTACGTCGTCTTCAAGGTTTTGTCTCTCACTTTTAGATCCCTTCATTCTGTGGCTCGAGGAATACTTATCCGAAATACGTCTAACTCAGACCCAGACTCGCATCGTACTACCAGCACTCCTGAATCATGTTATTTAGCTGCCTGTAACCAATATTGAATTCTTAGGAGGCCGTGCCTTGAGTTCTATGCTCCCAAAGCATAAAAACTCACTCCCGATTGACATCGCGATACGTCCTGGCAGCATTTAAACAGATGTCACCCCTAACCATGTTATTCATTTTGTTTGTTTTTCAAGCATGATTTTACTTACCATTCAATTGCATTTACCTTTGCAGCAAATGTAAAGCGCCTAGAAAGAGATTAAGTTCTCTGAGGGCGCTTTATCAAGTGCATTATTATTATTATTAAGCTAAAACGCTTTTGTTTCTGACAGTATTTGCTTCATAATCATCATTTATCTTTTATTTTTATTTGTTTTATTTTTTGTTATCATTTATCTATTTATCGTTTAATTTACATAGGCACTACGAATGTTATCACTTAAGCAGTTGACCCGCTTCCTTTCCGGAATATGTCAAGTGCCTAGCAAGAGATCCAATTCTCGTAGGGAGCTATGCGAATGTCAATATCGTTGCCATTATCACTATTTTACTCGCTTAGCTCACCTATTAGCACAGCTTGGCTACCCAAGTGCAAGGTTATTCGTGCCAGCACATGCATAGAAAGTCCGACTAGCACGACAAGTTCCGACGATGCCTTACTACTCGAGCCGGAGGCGCTGGCCAAATCAAGCCGCGCGGAGCCAAGAGCGCGAGATGAAACTGAGCCGTCGCTACGGAAGCGAAAAAGTGCAACGACTTCGGGTAAAGCGCAGTCGCACACTTTAATGCGACTTCACGCTAAGCCAACGGGCGACTTGCCGCCGTCGAGGCGGCGCGTCGCCCAGAATAGCGACTGCTATCGCCTGCGTTTCCGGCTGGCGCTTATTCTTATTCAGCGACCTCCTCGTCCGCGCTCCGCACACCAAATTCGCCGGATTAACGAAGGGATGGCGAGCCTACTCACGAGCCAGAGACCAGCAGCCAGAGAGCAGCCCCGCAGCCAGAGAGCAGCGGCCGCGATTCGCGGTCAAACATAAGGTCACGGCCGGACGCTTAGCTTTCGCTCGTTCGCCGCACCGCCGCTTCGCCGCCGCTGTTAGCGCAGAGTTCGTCCGCGGGACGGATCGTAGCGATTTCGTGACAACTTAAGGCCGCAGGACGGGTGCGGTGAAAGTCTGAGCGCCCCGGGACGTCCTGACTGGCGGGCAAAAGGGTAGCCGGCGGCTAGGGGCCTGCATGTCCAGAACCTGCCCGCTCGTTAAGCCAAGCCAAGAGCGTGCCGTGCTGTGCGGTTTACATTGTGGGGCTCATCATTTTCCACCAAACTCGCGTTCTCCGAAGAGCGCGCAAGCTGCTGCGGAGGCTTGCCGGCTGCGTCTGACCGCCTGTTGGCGTTCCAAATGCAGGTTCCAACCCCGTAAGTCGCTCCCGGGTCGCGAAGGAGGCTGCTAATTCCGCCGCTGATTCGTAAACTAATACTTTCACTCATTCACATGCCACGGTGATTCTGATCCACCCATGTTCACTAAGCCCAGAGTAAGGAAAATGACAAATTATGCATCGGCCTTTGAGATGGGTCTCGGAGGCATTCCCCAAGCAATGGATTAGGCGCACATGAGCTAGCCTCAATGCGGATGTGGGCGGGCGGACGGTTGGTACCGGAAATTAAGGTCAAACCACTCCCACGTCAGGCGGCGTTGGCTGCCGCACTCCACTCTTACAGGTTGCCGCCGAAAGTCAGCGGAGGTGACTACTTCTACTTCGAAGGTCGGTTGGTGTGCCGCTACTAATTTTTAGAACTATAGACTGGTCTTTATTTTTCAATTAGGAATTGTCGCACTGCACGACCAGTGCAGCGTCAGGCTTAGCGTAGCTTGCTGGCCGCGCCTACCAGTCCCTGCCAGCTGAGATGATTCCGCGAAACTGTACGCAGCAGGTCAGAGCGTGTTTTCTTGTTTACAACTAAGCAGTTGGATCCCGTACCGCTTAGATAGACGTAGGTTGGTTGGGTAAAGTGACGGTGTCAATACTTGCTATACCGCTGTTCCACCCGATCGACACCCCAGCTACGTACAGCCAAGTACAGCTAACTGGTTTCGCACGACACTGCTCAGAGAGTCTGACTAGTAAGAATCTCTTGGTGATTGCTGATCTAAAATATCAGTTTGTAGGTACTTAGCAGCCGAGCTGTTAAAGATCTGTTTAAGCTGAGCCACGATAATCCAAGCCGTTCAGTTGCTGATTAAACCGTTTTAGCGATGGAGGTGGAAGAGAGATGATCGAAGAGCAGAGGACGGGGGAAAGAAGAAAGTAAAGAAGAGCTGTTACATATCAGGGCAGATGGTCAACTTGAAACAGAGGTCAGAGCAGAGGCATAATTAGCACGAGGAGGTGAGCGAAAAATAAGGAGAGCGAAAAAGACCTGCAGAATGACCACGTGTTTATGTGCGCGCGTGTCTGTTTGTATGTATGTGTGTGTGTGTGTGTGTGTGTGTGTGTGTGTGTGTGTGTGTGTGTGTGTGTGTGTGCGTGTGTGTGTGTGCGTGTGTGTGCGTGCGTGCGTGCGTGCGTGTGTGTGTGTGTGTGTGTGTGTGTGTGTGTGTGTGTGTGTGTGTGTGTGTGTGTGTGTGTGTGTGTGTGTGTGTGTGTGCTAACTTCATATTGTGACAGGCAGCAATTACAGCCGTACCATCGCGGTATGACCTTGTCAGGGCACAATGTCTGCACAATGAAAGCACTCTGCATGAGTTGCAACTCGTTGGCACTCGTGGCAGTCATGTGATCGATCATTTTATTTCCTCTGGTCACTGCTTTGTCTGAAGAGGTATTTGCCTAGACAATCGTTAAGTTTGGCAGCTTCCCAGTGGCTTGTTTCTCTCCTTCCTGTGGTTGCCGTAGGCAGTAGTGACTCATTATCAGCAAGGCTCCCATTATGCCTGAGCCATTCCAAATATACCCCTGTTGGCTGTCTTTGAGCTTCTTGTTGCCTTTGCCTGCACCGTAGCGGCCTTGCCACTTACTGTGGGGTGGAGACCAAGAGAGGTGGAGAGAGAGATAGCGATAGAGAGAGAGAGAGAGAGAGAGAGAGAGAGAGAGAGAGAGAGAGAGAGAGAGAGAGAGAGAGAGAGAGAGAGAGAGAGAGAGAGAGAGAGAGAGAGAGAGAGAGAGGAGAGAGAGAGAGAGAGAGAGAGAGAGAGAGAGAGAGAGAGAGAGAGAGAGAGAGAGAGAGAGAGAGAGAGAGAGAGAGAGAGAGAGAGAGAGAGAGAGAGAGAGAGAGAGAGAGCGAGGGAGAGAGACGGAGGGAAAGAAAAAGACCGAGCAGGCGTGTGGGGAGAGAGAAGGCGAACAAGAGATTAAAGAAAAAGAGAAAATGGGAACTAGTAAGTGAGAAAAAAGAGAGGGCACGAGTGAGAGGAGAGAGAGAGAGAGAGAGAGAGGAAGAGGAGAGCAAGAGCGGCAGTGTTTGCATAAGAGCAATCAAAGAGAAAATATCAATATAAATAGACATAGAAAGAGCACAAGAGAGACAACAAGGAGAGATCAATATGAGAGAAACTACGTGAGAGATGGTGTTCGAGATAGTGAGAGAAAGAGGAGAGAGAGAGAGAGAGCAAAGAGAGAGTTAGACAGAAAGAGAAAATAGAAATTGAGAAAGTGAGGCGCAGAGAAGATTCGTATAGGGTGCTGGGTTTACCGGGTTTACCATCCTGAATGATGCAGGCCTATAATTTGGAATCAACTTGTTATTGGAGCTGCCTACCGGCTGGTCGGAGGTGTGTGTGTGTGTGTGTGTGTGTGTGTGTGTGCGTGTGTGTGAGCGCGGTGTTTGCATGCAGCAGCTGCAGCAAATACTACTGCTGAAGTAGTAGAGTGTTGTCTTGCTGTGCAGCAGCGGCTAGTACTCGTCTGGTGCTGCTACTGGCAAGGTTTCTTCGTGGGTGTACATACACTTGAGAATGATTCTCTTAAGATTGATGACCAGGATTTGTCGGCTCGGGTTCTCCAGGTATTTATAAGACAGTGACTAGATAAGGAGAGCATTGGTGGTTTGGTTGGGCAAGTCTCCGAAAGCACTCTTACAGCCATCTGCAGCCTACAGTGAAGACTTATACAGCCTTTCGGTCTGTATAACACCCCAAGAGAGCTTAACCTTGATCTCCGTGCTTTATAACTCTCTGCAGGAGAATCAGACCAAGGAGTTAGTGTCATACGTGGTATCAAGCATGCAAAAGCAAATCATGCTTAGGCCAGCACACTAAAGGAAGCATAAACACACTAAAGGCCACCGGTTAGTAAGACCTATGGCTAGTAACATGCACTGAATCGTGCAAAGGTACCCTAGGCAAAGCCCACCGGAACAAAAGACAAGTTCACTCCGGGAAGGAAAGCTGGCCGAAATAGATGTGACTTACTTGAGCTGAGACTTGAATGATGCAAGATCAATGCAGGCTGCGACCGTACCAGGAAACAGATTTCAGACTTCCAGTTCATACGATATGAAGGCCCAGTCACCAAAAGATTTCAATTTTGTTTGAGGGACGTTGAGATGATGAGATGCTAAAGAGCAGCCAGTGCAAGATGAAGGAGGTCGGATAGGAAGGCTGGTACTCTGCCAGGGAAGTGATCTGAGTGCAAAATATGTGCCCTGTGATACCCTCTGTGCCCCTACCCAATGACTTGTTTACGTCAGCCTTGCCTTACCTGTGCTGAGTCATTCCCTGACCAAACGTTTGCATATCCTGCACGTGTCTGTCTGTATGATGTGAAACTGCACTAGTGCATCTCCTTCTGTGCGCACGCCACACATTGGCACACACTGTGCGAGCACATAAGCACTGCGAGCACTCACTTTTGCATGTAGAGCGTGTGAGCGCAGTCTGAGACATTCGTTCGTCTTGTCCTGTCCTGTCAGATTGGCTGTCGCTGCTGTGGCTGTATGTTCGTTCTGGTAATAAGAGGGTTTTCCGACAATGCCAGCCATACTAAAGCTATGCAAAGCATGTGAGATTATTTAGTGATTGCCCACAAGACTAACACGTGTGCTGCTGGTATGCATGTTTAGCCTGAGGTCGTCCCACAATGATTCTTTATGATCTCCCTTGTCTTGACAGGCATAAAGGTCACATACTTCCGCATTGTCTCTTCTGCCGTAGCCTGAACACCCCACCTCAGTCGTCTTTCGATATTGCTTCATCGTCACTCTAGAGGTTCAAATCAGGCGACTGGCTGAGGGTCACCGAACCGGCACCAAACTAGGATTTGTGAAAACTACTTTGGTCGAATTAATAGTTTCATTGCTCAAATACTCTGCTTAGGGGTTGTTAACATTTGGCAGAAAGATAACGGACCCCCACACACTGCCAGGTCAAGTGAAGTACTTTTTGACGAATCCTTGTTTGGTGCTGATGCAGCACTTCAGCCAGTCGCCTGATTTGAACCCCATACAATGAGCGTGGAACAATATTGACCGGAGGCTTACTTGGAGTGTTCGGCCTACACCCGTAGCCGACCTTTACAATAAAGCTGAAGCTCAGTGGAATGAGCTACAGCAGCAGAGATGATGTAGGAGCGTGTGGCTTTTATGTCTGCCCAGACAAGGGAGGTCATACAGAATTGTGGTAGGATGACGTCAGGCTACACACACACACAACACACACACACACACACACACACACACACACACACACACACACACACACAACACACACATACACACACACACACACACACATGCCAACAGCATGTTTGCTTGTTTGTTTTTGACCATCAATAAATAGTTTCATATGTTTTGCATAGTTTTGGCATGTCTGGCATCGCTGAAAACTCTCTTATTATCCCAACGAATTTACAGCCACAGCAGTGGCAGCCATTCTGGGAGGATCCATTTGTGCCTGAGTGTAGCTTCCTTAAGTTTCTATTTCTTTGCCTAATGTCTTGCAATCAGGTTAGCAGAAAACTGCTGCTAAGTCCACTGGAGGTATTGAATAGCAGTCGAATTTTCTTATAGCCACCTGTTAATAGAGAGCATCACTGTGGTCTGGAATATCCCAGTGACTGCCTCTAGAGCAAGGGCAGCTTGGGTGGGAGCAGAACGCTGGATCTGCTGCCGCCATAGTTGGCCTCGTGTCGACAGCTCTGGTCCCTGCTAAGATGACGTTTTGTTGGGCCCCTATTTAGTTTAGCAAATTCGCCACTTAGAGAGCACGAAGCTCTGGTGTACACGTTACAAGCTAGGCACGATGGCTGTGCAAGTGCAATGTCGAGCCCTGTGCTTAGGAGCGTGCAGCTTCTGGGTGTGAGGCTGTCGATACCTGCTAGCGTCAACTCATGCAGGAAGTAGCCAGCAGAGCCCTAGCTGCCACGCGGAAGCTCAGAAGCACCCACGGCTGTCTGTCATGCCAATACCCGGAATCGTGGTGGCTGAGGAAGGCCAGTCACGAGTGCCAACTGCTTCGCAAGCTTCGGTCACGGCTGCGCTTGCATATCGGATTGCGACCGGCGCACAATGCGTGAGTTTCGGCTCTTATTCACGTCCTGCATAGCAAAAGCAGGACGCCTGCGCTATCGCACGCACCCGTCGAAGCGTGTCTACTGCTCGTGCTGCTGTGAAAGCCAGCCGGAGGCCGCCGAACGCTCAGCCGCTAGATCGGCCGTGCATCGTCGGCCGTGGCGCTGCCGACTATGCGTGCAGCCCGATGGACCAGCGAGCGCTGCGCTGCCCCCCTCCCCCCCCCCCGTGGAGCAAATGTCGTCTGCATCAGCCTTGTGAGCTGCAATTGCGCTGTGCGCTGGCTGCCGTAAAGATGAGAAGGCCGGCTAGGATGCCTTGTCACTTCATCAAGCAGCAAATGGTTGTTGCAGTGCTCACCGGAAAGCCCCCCTGCAGTTTAGTGCGTGGCGGTAGCAAGCCAAGCAGCTTTGAGCGACGCTTCAGCGCTGGGCGCCGATGCGGTGCAGCAGGGCCTTGCACTGCTGCTGTTGCCGGCGATGGGGCGTTTCGCGAGCGTATCAGGGTGCAAGTCGAAGTCAGCGCTTGCGCAGTGGACTGCCAGTAATGCTGGAACAGCCAAAAGCTCTTGGGGGGAGGCTTAAATAGGTGGGGCCGCTTGCTGCCATTCCGAAGGAAAAAAAAAATAATTCGTTTTTATAGCGCCCCAAGAGGACTTAATCTCTATTCAGGAGCTTCATATGTGCCTCTTGGCTCGAGCTCACGACCTCAGCCAGGCCTTGGTCGGGGTGAGCACCTTAGCTGCTGGACCAACCCTCATCGCGTGTGCATGGCCAGATCAAGAGCGCCGCCTCCACACTTGCGGATGTTCTGCCTGCTCTCAAGTCGACGCAAAGCTTGCTGCGTCCCATGTTTGCCGATAGACCATGCCAGCTGTGACCTAAAAAGCCTAACTCTTGAGAAATCTGCACTCGGGATGCCATATTGCATATTAGGTGGTTAGAAAGCCATGCATGCTTATCGACTAAAGCATGTGCGCCGAATGGCTAGTTCAGCACCTTGATCGTCACTTCGCGAGGACGTCCTGCCGATGCTCCTCCGATGTCCAATTGCAAATAATAACAATAATGCTTTTAAGTCTTTTGTATGGCACCTTAAGATAAAAAATAATCTCTTATCAGGCTCTTTACAAATCGCTAGGTGGGATGCAAGAAACAGTAAAGAATAGCAAAGGTTAAGGTATCCTGCCTAGGCAAGCATGCGATAGCTCGCGCCGACTATCGTGCCAAGACATGCATGCAAAAGACCCACGGCCGCTGGTAAGTCGGACTCCCTCTCTACCAACCCCCCCCCCTGACCAGCACCACTCACCCAATCGATCACGTTCAAACAATGCACACAGACAAAAGACAGACCCACTGGGCCACGGCCGCATAGCAGCACTGCCCAGTCACACCGAGTCGTGATTTCAGCAGCAGTTTCATGATGCACAGCCAGCGCCACCAAAGGAAGCACAATGTACTCGGACAGAGCAAAGGCAGCGTGGAGCAGATAGGTTTTCAGCTTCTTTTCAAATCAGGCGATGTCAGGGTGGCGTCAGTGGGCAGTGAGCTCCCAGCTTTCGGAGCACGGCAACTGAAGGAGCTCGATGGCGATTGATCGACGCCGCCACGATGGCATCTCTTGACTTGAGCTTCTTTGATTTCATCTTCATCTTTGATTTGAGCTTCAGCGAGCTCTTGATCCTATGCCTTCTCGTGTGCCTGCCTCATTTTCTAGGCAAACTTTTTTCTGCATACCTATTGCCTCGAGGCGCTGCTGACGGCGCCAACTTTTCCTTCTAGGGCGGAGGCCTCTCCCTCCTCCGTCCGCGTGTGCCTGCGTTAGGCTGGTGCCGGAGGCGTGCCAGCACCGGCCGCCCTGCGACTGGTCGTCCCTCGGCGTCTGACCTCGTGACCCCAGCGAGTGGTGACGACCTCGGCATGGCCACAGATGGACTTCATTCGTTTCGGCTCTGGACGGGGCCACCCTGGGCCTGTCAGCCTCTACGCCGTGATGACAGTGTGCCGATTTCGACGAGCTGCTCTCACCGGTTGACGTGCTGCCCCTGTTATGTTTAGCTGGTAGGTGCTCGCGTACCGTGCATCGGTAGCGGGCGGCCACGGCATGCCTTGCGAATCGGCATCCGGCAAGGGGACACGCGAGCATGCGTGCGTCGTCCTTGCCGCCGCAGCTGCCGCGGCATCCTGAAATGCGCCCTGCCGTCTTCTTCACTCACAGGTACGTGCGACTCCTCACCGACCGGCCGTTGGTGGTGCTTGCGGCCGTGGGTGCGCTAGCGGCCACGTGCGCCGTGCTGTCGGCACTTCTGGCCGACTTTCCCGATTTCTCCGATCCTGCCGCGGTAAGGGCTACTGGCTGGCTGAGAGCTGGCTCTTAGCATTCCTTTCTGCACCGTCGTCTGCTTCGAGAGCAGCCGCCCGGGAGGGGCACCGTAGATTCAGGTGATGCCAGCATGCTTGACTCGCTCCGTCACAGCTGCAGAGGCGAATACCGACCGACTCGCTTGGCTGGCTGGTGTGTGACTTGTCTTGGCGCTCACCCGAAATGGATCATCTGCTGAAACAGCAACTGCGTTCGTGTGGGTGTGTGAGTGTGCAGTGCGGGTGCATACTTGCCAGCTGCTCACTAGTCAAAGGTTCATTCAAGTTCCATTGCACTTTGATGAAAGATTGAATGGCCCTGCTGCATTCTTAATCGATTGGCTACGTTGCTATAAGACCTGACGCCTTAAAGTTGTGGCGTGCCATGGGAGGACGACTGAATGAACAGTTCAGTACACATGTATATCTAACACTTATCGCTTAGGGCTGCTGGGTCTGCCATGCTGGCGGCTAGTAACCTGCATGATAGTTATGACTGTGCGTACATTATATCGCTTCGTCGTCATAGTTCAAATGCATTCCTATGTTTTATTGCATTTGCTAAGCTCCGTGAATTATGAATCATGCATTAGCAAAAGAAAAGCGTCGGGAGCTGATGAGGGGCCCCAGGCACGAGCTGAGACACCGTACTTAATATCCACTTACTAAATATCGCTTCGGTATCGTAGTTCAAATGCATTTCTAGATGTTGTTGCTGCCATTAAGATCCGCAAATTATGTACTAATCAAAGAAAAGCGCCCGGAGCCGATGGTGGGCCCGGCCCCGCAAGCTGAGACACGGCTCATTTGGCTGGTGCTGCCAACTGAGTACCCAGCTCGTTTGGTATTCCCAGCATTGTCTTGAACCACTCAGCACGATCTCCCTCAAGCTTTACTGTGAATCTCTCCAACTTAGTGATCATCAGGCCTGCTATAACTCCGGCCACCCAACTTAACGCTTGTCTTTGCAATCCTCGCTCAATGTGCAATAAACCCCTATAGCTAAGCGGCCTTATTTCTGAAAGAGGTCTCGACCTGCTTGCCTTAACCGAAACTTGGCCAAGTCGGCAAACTGCCTGACAATTAAAGACTCGATCCAGACTGGCTTCTCCTTCTTTCACACCCCTAGATCAGTCAAAACTGGAGGTGGATTTGCTATTATCACATGCTCGAACTTCGATTTCAAGCCATTTGCAGTACCCTCGAAGCAGTCTTTTGAATCTATTATCTTGATTTCACCCGACAACGAGCTACCGATGGTGGCAGTAGTCTATCGCCCACCAGGTGCCAACTCCTCCTTTATCTCAGATTTCTCTGATCTCATTTCGATTCTGTGTGCAAGAAATCAATCTTTCCTCATTATGGGTGATTTTAACATTCATTGTGATAACTTATCTGACCCTTCAGCACTGGATTTTGTGCACTGACTGACTCTTTGTCTATTGTAGCTCATGTGTGTGGCCCTACTCACATTAAGGGCCACACACTCGACCACATTTTCTCATACAACCACTTTATCATTACCAATTATTACCAAATACTGCTTATCTGACCACATGCAGATCGTATTCAGTCTGCAATGTGTGCCCTCCTCCTCCCGATCTAATCACATGTGAATCTCGAAACCTCAAGATTCTTGACATCGATGCTGTCTGTTCGAGAATACTTGCCTTGTCACTGCTGCTCAATCCCCTTCCGACCTGCCATCATTTGTAGATTGCTACAACACGACACTAGCTGACATGCTTGACGAGTTTGTAATTCTGACTAAGCGCACTGTTCGCCCTCGCCCAGAACGGCAAATGTAAAGCGCCTAGAAAGAGATTGAGTTCTCTGAGCGCGCTTTAAGTGCATTATTATTATTATTATTATTATTTGGTTTAGCACGGACATTAGACTAGCTAGGTGTACTAAGTGCAAGCTTGGAAAACCATACACAAGATCAAGACTGACGGCCGATCGACAGGCATACGAACACTACTGTAGATCATACCAATCGATCCTCGCAATGCCAAGTCTAGCTTCTATAAAAGCATTGCTGAATCACAGATGCACAATCCAAAAATGCTGATCCCGACGATCAACCATCTCCTTAACTGCCCCCAGATTAGCCGCTTACCTAGCGATCCCTGAGATAATCTTAGCTGATTGCTTCCCTGGCTTCTTTGTCAATAAGATGGACAAGATAACAATGCCATTCTACGTGGCAACGACGACGGAATGTCACTGCCCTAGCTCTGCTAGATCTGTCTGCTGCCTTCGACACCCATTGATCACGAAGTTCTGCTTGAACGATTGAGAACAACGATCGGTCTGGCAGACGAAGCACTGGCGTTGGTTAAATCGTACTTGTCTGGTCGTGTTCAATCCGTGTCGTGTGGGGGTCAGGTCTCAGACACGAGAAGGGTCACCTGTGGAGTCCCTCAAGGGTCTGTACTCGGTCCCTTGCTGTTCACGATTTATACACAACCTCTGGGAAAAGTGATTAAGGCCCATGGAATAGGATGTCTCTTCTATGCTGACGATACTCAGTTGTATTTGTCATTTAAACCGTCGGAATCTGCTGCAGCAACTGAGAAACTGAATGCTTGCCTTGCCGATATTCGACCCTGGATGTCGGAAAACTTCCTGAAATTAAATGACGATAAAACCGAACTGCTGCTCATAGGACACCCTAAGAGTGTGGCTGGATTAAAAGGCTTTGCTCTTCTAAAGAGCTAGGGTGGATGACGGTTGAGCAACGGATACAGAGCAAAGTTCTTATGCTGACCCATAAGGTCCGCCACGCCTTGGCTCCTTCGTACCTAGCTGAACTGCTGCATCAGTTTCAGCCTGTTTGCACACTCAGGTCCTGTGTGGACAATAAATTAGCTGTCCCATTCCTCCGCTTAAAGACCGTTGGCGACAGAAGCTTTAGCTCTGCAGGTCCTAGACTGTGGAACTCGCATCCACAATTTGGTTTTGTCGCTCACTTTTAGGTCCCTTCATTCTTTGGCTCCAGCCCATCTCTCAGATCTACTCCCCCACCAGGCCAAGCATCGTACCACCCGCTTTTCGGAATCCAAAAGTTTACCAATGCCTCGTATAAACCTCAAATCCTTTGGAGACCGTGCATTTAGTTCGTATGTTGCCAAAGCCTGGAACTCCCTCCTGACTTGAGTTAGAACATCCCCTGACTTGACCACATTTGAAAAGAACTTAAAAACACACTTATTTAAGACAGCATTTAGTAGGTCCCTGTGATTCGTCCTTCACATGCTTATGCGTGCTGACACTGTGCATGCTGCCACTAACCATATTTGCATGCTGACCCTGTGCATGTCACCCCTAACCATGTTATTCATTTCGTTTGTTTATCAAGCATGATATTACTCACCATTCAATTGCATTTCCCTTTGCAGCAAATGTAAAGCGCATAGAGAAAGATTGAGTTCTCTGAGGGCGCTTTATCAAGTGCATTATTGTTATATTATTCTTATTATGCAATGACAACTACTCTCCTACTGCCGACTATGGCGCATCTTTTTCAGCGGTCCTGAACTGCTACTTCTATGCTACTCACTACCTCAACTGCTCTCCTGACTCGGCTATGCTTCCCACTTTCTCTTTGTTGCGTGAGACGAAGTCTGTTGGCTACCGAATGCGTACCGAAAGCCGCTTAGGCTGTGAGTGCACTATACAAAACTCTCCTGCGTAACACCGCATGGTCTTTATGACTTTGTGGAGTTACAGACGGAGATACATTACATTACATTACAAGATTAGGGAGTCCAACCCTAAGGTGGCAGCATCCCCCCCCCCCCCCCCGTAGAATCCCATCCCTCCATTGCATGCAGCACCTCAATATCTACATTCAAGGAGTTCACTAACGACCTCGTCCTGAAGTTTATATCCCAGTCAAAGAAGACAACTCTGAACTCTGAACTCTTTTCCCAATATTCTGCTTCTACGGTGCATTGATCTGCTGCTTCCATGCATAACTGACATCATAAATATGTCATTGGCCTCAGATCATGTCCCAGCACCCTCAAAAAGGCTGTAGTCAGGCCACTTCTCAAGAAAACGACACTAGACCAAGAGAACTTAAGCAACTACTGCCTAGTCTCCCTTCTACCATTCGTATCAAAGACACTGGAACGAGTCGTGGCAGACCAGCTGAACTCATATATTGAAACTGCCAACGTTGCTAGTAAGTTCCAGTCTCGCTTCAGAGCTAATGACTTCATAGAATCGGCATTGCTTCGGTGTACAGCGACCTACTTAGGAATGCTGACTTAAGTAGAGTGTCTCTGCATATTTTGCTCTATCTTCTGGCAGCTTTTGATGCTATCGATCACCAATCCCTTCTTGAGCGCCTTTCATCTCGCCTGGGCATCACTGGCACTGCATTGCGATGGTTCAGGTCCTACCTCAGTGGCAAACTCCGGAGTATTGATGTGAATGGACGCAGATCATCCGAGGAACCTCTGAAATATGGGGTACCCAGGGCTCTGTGCTTGATCCCTTTGTTTTCGCGGTCTCTCTCTTTCTCTGTCTCTCTCTTTCTCTGTCTCTCTCTTTCTCTGTCTCTGTCTCTCTCCCTCTCTCTCTCTCTCTCTCTCTCTCTCTCTCTCTCTCTCTCTCTCTCTCTCTCTCTCTCTCTCTCTCTCTCTCTCTCTCTCTCTCTCTCTCTCTCTCTCTCTCTGTCTCGCTCTCTCTCTCTCTCTCTCTAGCCGATGTGATTGCCAGGCATAATGTAATGTAATGTAATATATCTCCGTCAGTAACTCCACAAAGTCATAAAGACCATGTGGGTGTTACGCAGGAGAGTTTTGTATAGCGCACTCACAGCCTAAGCGGCTTTCGGTACGCATTCGGTAGCCAACAGACTTCGTCTCACGCAACAAAGAGAATGTGGGAAGCATAGCAGAGTTAGGAGAGCAGTTGAGGTAGTGAGTAGCATAGAAGTAGCAGTTCAGGACCGCTGAAAAAGATGTGCCATAGTCGGCAGTTGGAGAGTAGATGTCGTTGCGTAGGAATTGTGGAAGCGAGTTCCACAGTCTAGGACCTGCAGAGCTAAAGCTTCTGTCGCCAACTGTCTTTAAGCGAAGGAATGGGACAGCTAATTTATTGTCCACACAGGACCTGATAGCGCGAACAGGCTGAAACTGATGCAGCAGTTCAGCTAGGTACGAAGGAGCCAAGCCGTGGCAGGCCTTGTGGGTCAGCATAAGAACTTTGCTCTGTATCCTTTGCTCAACCGGCAACCATCCTAGCTCTTTCAGCAAAGGTGACACGTGCTCAAACCGCTGGGACTTGAAGACCAGCCTCGCAGCCATATTCATAGTCCGCTGTAGTGGCATAATAGCTTTCTTTGGTAGCCCAGTCAAAAGGGAATTACAATAATCAAGCCGAGACAGAACTAAAGAGCTAGTTAAATTTTTTACAAGCCACTGTGGGAGACAGCTTCTAATCTTGGATAGGGATCGGATGTGATGGCTAGCTGTAGAGGCAGTCTTCTGAATGAAGCTTTTGAAATTGAGGCAGCTGTCGAACACGACACCTAGATTACGAGCACGTGGTGATGGTCGCACAATAGCATCACCTATTAGAACAGCAAAGCCTTTTAATCCAGCCACATGCTTAGGGTGTCCTATGAGAAGCAGTTCGGTTTTATCGTCATTTAATTTCAGGAAGTTTTCCGACATCCAGGATCGAATATCGGCAAGGCAAGCATTCAGTTTCTCAGTTGCTGCAGCAGATTCCGACGGTTTAAATGACAAATACAGCTGAGTATCGTCAGCATAGAAGTGATATCCTATTCCATGGGCCTTAATCACTTTTCCCAGAGGTTGCGTATAAATAGAGAACAGCAAGGGACCAAGTACATACCCTTGAGGGACTCAACAGGTGACCCTTCTCATGTCTGAGACCTGACCCCCACACGACACGGATTGAACACGATCAGACAAGTACGATTTAAACCACGCCAGTGCTTCGTCTGCCAGACCGATCGTTGTTCTCAATCGTTCAAGCAGAACTTCGGGATCAATGGTGTCGAAGGCAGCAGACAGATCTAGCAGAGCTAGGGCAGTGACATTCCGTCGTCGTTGCCACGTAGAATGGATGGTAGCACGTTTTCTTAAATTGAATGATGATAAAACCAACTTACTGGTTATGGGCAAACCAAGTGTGATTCAGAAATGGGAAAGGCCGACGCTCAAAATCGGCTCTGCCAGCATATATCCTGTTGAATCTGCACGAAATCTAGGTGTCATGTTCCAAAGTGACCTTTGATTAGACGACTACATCAGCTCCACAACCAAGTCTGCCTACTTTCAGCTACATACAATTGCTGAAATTTGGGCTTGTTTAGACAGGGATACCACATCTAAATTGGTCCATGCACTCGTGACATTCTGTCTTGACTTATGTAACTCACTGCTTGCTGACCTACCAGCCTGTGCAATCAGGCACTTAAGCTGATGCAAAACTCTGCAGCTAGGCTTGTCGGTCGTGAGTGTCACAGTTGCCATATCATACAAACTTCTCGCAGACCTGCACTGGCTCCCAGTCAAGCAACTCATCTATTTAAAGATTTTGTCACTTACTTTTAGGTCCCTTCATTCATTGCCTCCATACTACCTATCAGATCTATGCTCCCACCAGGCTAAGCGTCATACCACCTGCTTTTCGGAATCAAATAGTTTACCTGTACCTAATACAAACCTCAAAGCCTTTGGATACCGTGCCTTTAGTTCGTATGCTCTCAAAGCCTGGAACTCACTTCTGGCTTGCATCACGACATCTCCTGACTTGGCCACATTTAAAAAGAAACGAAAAACGCATCAATTTATGACAGCATTTAGTGCAGTGGTTCTCAACCTTCCTAATGCTGCGACCCTTAAATACAGTTCATGTTGTGGCGACCCCCAACCATAAAATTATGTGTGCGAAAGGTGGAAATGCGTGTTTTCCGATGGTCTAAGGGGACCCTGTGAAAGGGTCGTTCGACCCCCAAAAGGATCGCTATCCACAGGTTGAGAATCGCTGAAATAGCGGGTCCCTGTGATTCGACCTGTATGTGCTTATGCATGCTGACAGTGTACATGCTGTCACCAACCATACTTGCTTGCTGACCCTGTGCATGTCAACCCAAACCATGTTAGTCTTGTTGTTTATTGAGCATGCTATCACTAGCCATTTGATCGTGTTTCTTTTGCAGCAAATGTAATAATAATACATTTGATATAGTGCCCTCGGAGAACTCAATCTCTTTCTAGATGCTTTGCATTTGCTTTACATTTGCAAAGGAAGCACGAATGGTGAGTGGTGACATGCTCAATAAGCAACCAAGAATAACATGGTTAGAGGTGACACGCACAGGGTCAGCACGCAAGTATGGTTAGTTGCAGCATGCACAGTATCAGCACTGCACATAAGCATATACAGGTCGAATGGTAAGCACCTAGAAAGATATTTAGCTTACGCAGGGCGCTATATCAAATGTATTATTATTATTCTCATTAGTCAGTGTCAGAAAAATCTTTGTGCTCTTTAGAGTTTCGTGGTTTGGGCTTGCCATAGCACAAGTCAGTGCTGCAGCCTGCTGGGAATTGTGGTGTGCCAACATTGCTTACATGTCCAATTGAGGCATCTGTGCCGTCTTGGCGATCTGAAATCACTTCAACCTGCTTGGTGCAGATGGCATATTTGCAATGTTCGAGTATTCCATCCAACATTTGTATTGTTAGTTTTTACTGTATTCTGCTGCATAGTAGTATGTGGGTTGCAAGTAACATTTTGGCAGTGCTAGCTATTGCATCCAGATTTTCGGTGTGCAGCTGTGACAAGCTAGGCTTTCAGCACTGTGGGGGCGTCGTTATGGGTGGTGGTGGGGGGGGTGCTAAGTGCTGAATGAGCAGAGCTTTAGTAACCGGGAGATTAACCGAATAGTTCGGATTAGTGACGTTACCGAATGCTTTAATCGGAAGAAATGTCCGAAGACTGGAGCTCGGTAGCTCGGCGGCCATATCTGGTCGGCAAGACTTCCGAAAGTGGCGACCGGCTGAGCAAGCTGCTAGTGCTCCAAAAGACGAATGCTACTCTTCGAGACGTTGTACGGTCATTTAAAGAAGGCATACGTATTTGTATTAGCAAAAACGATAGTAGAAGGTGAATTCATTTGTATAGCACCCTACAATAACTTAATCTCTATTCAGGCACTTCGGATATGCAGCGGGGCTCGAGTCTAATGTCATGTATCTCCATCAGTAACTCCACAAAGTCATAAAGACCATGTGGGTGTTACAGGAGAGTTTGTGTTTGCAGGAGAGTTTTGTATAGCGCACTCACAGCCTAAGCGGCTTTCGGTACGCATTCGGTAGCCAACAGACTTCGTCTCACGCAACAAAGAGAAAGTGGGAAGCATAGCAGAGTCAGGAGAGCAGTTGAGGTAGTGATTAGCATAGAAGTAGCAGTTCAGGACCGCTGAAAAAGATGTGCCATAGTCGGCAGTTGGAGAGTAGTTGTCGTTGCGTAAGAAAGACCTCGGTCATCAAATATATTGGCCGTGACCTCGGTCGGGGCGAGCACCTTAATCACTGGATCAAACCACCGCGTTTGGCAAACGAAAGTCTCAGCTCTATAGCCACCATTAAGCAGACTACCTACGACCTGGCCTATCGGACGGACACTGTAAGTGGAGTGGAATCACATTTCGTGGCCTGAAGAAAGCATATTCCTGAATGCGGTTTAGCAAAGTGGCGCCTAAAAAGTAAATAAAGCTCAGCCGTCGGAAGGACGAGAGGCTACTAAGGTCTGAGTGCTAGCAGCTGACCGAATTTGGTGGGCAAGCCTGTATAATGGCTTGAGGTTTGGTTTTCTGCACTGGTTTTTGGACCACTGCATGGTGTTGAGGGTACGGCAGACTAATATATAGCGCATATGTACCTTAAGGGGGTTAAAGAAATCTGACTTGATAATGTCAGCATACTAATTAGGGATAGCTATATTCGGTAGCCGGACAATAACCCTTGCTCACAGCATGCCAGGTCGACATCGTCCGACATGGCATTGTTGTTTGGGCCCTGTTAGTATATGTATCCAAACCCAACATAACATTTATGGGACGATATTGAAAGGTTAGTTGATTAAAAAGACTCATTTATGTAGCGGTAGAAGAGCCTTAACGGCTGTCATCACCACTTGCTCTCGGCGATCCTTTATCGCCTACTGCATGACTCGAACCCACGAACTGGGTCTTGACGAGCAAGCACCTTACCCCTGGGCTAAGGCCCAGACCGGTGGCTGAGGGGGGCTGATTGGCCTACCCCTGGTTTGGCCCATCGGTTATGTTGCGTGCTTTTGACGATCAAGGTCAAGGTCAATGCATTTGCCAGCCTAGGTCATGGGCTCGAAGCCGTGTGGCATATGTGAAGCGCCTGGATAGAGTAAGTTCTCCAAGGGCTCTATACAAATGAATTATATATATATTTATTTAGTTATACCCAAGATTCGACCTGTTTGCAAAAATCCAGTTATGTGATTTTTATTAATGCGTAGCAGTCCAAAAATTAAACATACAAAACTAAAAAAAAAAGTGGCTCGACTGATGAGATAAATACATCAAAATTATCGTGTATAATCGGTCCATAAGAAGCTGGCAAAGTACACCTGATGAAAAAGGAAACTTGTTGCCTCCATGCCAGAACAAGTCAGAGAGGCTATGAAGAGTCTTGGCTGGTGCCTTTTAAACTGCCCTGATTCAACGGCATATGCCTACATTCGTTTGCTTTCAATAAGCATTGTTGCATGCTGTGCAACAGCTTTAATGTACATGCAATCAAAGAAAATCCAACTAATACCTATGCAGTAGTCACAGTGCCTGCCTTGACCACACTGCCAAGATTGTTTTGATGCCTAGTGTATCTACACAATATGCAAGGTGTATGTATATATATATATATATATATATATATATATATATATATATATATATATATATATATATATATATATATATATATATATATATATATATATATATATATATATATATATATATATATATATATATATATATATATATATATATATATATATATATATATATATATATATATATATAGTTTATACGATTCAGTTTTCTGAGGGTGCTATACACATATACTATTACTATCATTATATATATATAATGATATATATATATAAATATATATGTGTGTGTGTGTGTGTGTGTGTGTGTGTGTGTGTGTGTGTGTGTGTGTGTGTGTGTGTGTGTGTGTGTGTGTGTGTGTGTGTGTGTGTGTGTGTGTGTGTGTGTGTGTGTGTGTGTGCGCGTGTGTGTGTGTAAGTAAGTAATCCGGGTATGTATACGGTATATACAGATGGTCGTGGCAGACCAGCTGAACTCGTATATCGAAACCTCACACCTTGCTAGTAAGTTCCAGTCTGGCTTTAGAGCTAATCACTCCACAGAGTCAGCATTGCTTCGGGTATACAACGACCTACTTAGGAATGCAGACATGGGTAGAGTGTCTCTTCTTGTTTTGCTGGATCTTTCGGCAGCTTTTGATACCATCGATCACAAAGTACTTCTAGAGCGCCTCTCATCTCGCCTGGGCATCACTGGCACTGCTCTGCAGTGGTTCAGGTCCTATCTCAGTGGGAGACTCCAGAGTGTTGACATGAATGGACAAAGATCATCTGAAGTACCTCTAAAATATGGAGTACCTCAGGGCTCTGTGCTAGGTCTGGTCCTTTTCACCGTTTATACTCTCCCTCTCGCTGATGTGATTGCCAAGCACAATCTAGGCTTTCACTTCTATGCGGATGACACTCAGTTGTACCTTTGCTTTGATCCCTCCCAGCCTTCGAGCACCTCAAATTCTCTCAACTCACTTGCTGCATGCATTGATGACATCCGATCATGGATGGCAGCAAATTTTCTAAAACTAAACGATGATAAAACTAACTTACTAGTTATGGGCAAACCTAGTGTTATTCAGAAATTGGAAAGGCTGACTTTCAAAATTGGCTCTGCCAGCATATCTCCAGTTGCATCAGCTCGAAATCTAGGTGTCATATTCCAAAGCGACCTCTCGTTAGACGACCACATCAGCTCCACAGTCAAATCAGCCTATTTTCAGCTTCATAACATTGCTAAAATTAGGGCTTGTTTAGATAAGGATACCACGTCCAAGTTGGTCCATGCATTCGTGACATCTCGTCTCGACTTCTGCAACTCACTGCTTACTGGCCTACCAGCATGTGCGATCAGGCGATTGCAGCTGGTGCAAAACTCTGCAGCTAGGCTTGTCTGTCGTGAGCGTCGCAGTTGCCACATTACTCTACTTCTCGCCGACCTGCACTGGTTACCAGTCAA
The DNA here is from genome assembly GCA_009760855.2 of Cristatella mucedo. NCBI lineage: Eukaryota > Metazoa > Bryozoa > Phylactolaemata > Cristatellidae > Cristatella > Cristatella mucedo. Next base: position 1,085,439 of record WPIO01000052.1, on the reverse strand, counting down.
GCAACGGATTGACTTCAAGGTTTTGTCGCTCACTTTTAGGTCTCTTCATTCTATGGCTCCAGCCTATCTTTCAGATATACTACCCCATCAGGCAAAGCATCGTACCACTCGCTTTTCGGAATCCAACAGTCTAGAAATACCTCGTACAAACCTTAAATCCTTTGGAGACCGTGCATTTAGCTCGTATGCTCCCACAGCCTGGAACTCCCTCCCGACCTGCATCAGAACATCCCCTGACCTGACCACATTTAAAAGAAACTTAAAAACATACCTATTTAGGACAGCATTTAGTGGGTCCTTGTGATTCGTCCTCGATGTGCTTATGCGTGCTGACACTGTTCATGCTGCCACTAACCACATTTGCATGCTGACCCAGTGCATGTAACCCCTAACCATGTTATTCATTTTGTTTGTTTTTCAAGCATGATTTTACTTACTATTCTATTGCGTATCACTTTGCAGCAAATGTAAAGCACCTAGAAAGAGATTAAGTTCTCTGAGGGCGCTTTATCAAGTGCAATATTATTATTATTATTATTATAGATGGCTGTATTCAAATATGTGTACGTATATCTATCTATCACTCAGCGAGCCCACGTTGACTCAGTGGTCGGTTGTTACCGTGTTGAGTTCTATATAGTACACTCAAGCACAAGTAACGGTCGGTACATAATTGGTTGCCAACTATGCTTGTTCTCAATAACAGAGAGAAAGTGAGCAGTACACACACACACACACACACACACACACACACACACACACACACACACACACATAATAATAATAATAATACAATTGATAAAGTGCCATCAGAGAACTCAATCTCTTTCTAGGCGCTTTACATTTGCTGCAAAGGAAGCATGATCGTAGGTGTGTCTTTTGCTGGCCTTACCGCATTGTGATGCCGTGCACAGCAATTGCTGGCTGTGCGTGTTGATGATCATGGGCTCATTGGTGTGACCCATTAAATTCTCTGGGCCTGCCGTAGTGTCGTTCGCTGGCTTTGCTCACACCCTTCATGCTCTTCATCGAGCATCAAGTGGTGAGCAGAGGCGATGCTTCTGATTACAAAAGATTTATATTGTGGCACTATTTTGTCTATCTGCTTTGGATATATTTCTGTTCATTCTCGAACCAAACTAATGGAACTCATCCTGAGGCATGTGCTGTGAGTCAGCGTGAACGTGCTTTTTCAGTAGCAGCAGCAGCTGCTGCTGCACATGTCGAAAGGTTTGCTTTAAGCATTAGGACCCGCTTTTCACTCCCAGGGATTCGTTACCCGCGGCACGCCGCTGCACAGAGCTCAGGCAGCATGGGCGAACCTCGTCGAGAATACGGCTGCCTACAACAACCCACACAAGCTGCTATCCACGTATCCATTGCCACAGCGTCCTCAGACCAGTGCGCCTCCGCTCCGACGTACGCAGATGAGTAGCAGTCGCAGCAGCCGCCGACGTGGTAGCACTGCCAGCAGCAACGGTGGTGTCAGCGGAAGCGTTAAATCGACGACCACTAGCCGCACTGTCGAGGAAGTCGATTCCAGCAGCAATCTCCGTGATGGGCTCCAGCGTTGCGAGGTTGTGCCAGGTATGGCTGCCAACTGCTTCGGTAGAGCGCTGCAGCCCGGCTGCCATTCTTGCAAGCATATCTCGGCGTATCTGTTGGTGTCGCTGTTCGGCAGCTTTCAGGTCGGATTTAAGCAGGTCTCTGTGTGTGACTCAATGACACGTGCTCATCCCTTAATTTCGTTGGCTTGTGCTTATCGCGACTGCCCACCGCAAGCCTGCAGCCATGCAGATCGCCGAGCCCCAGCTGTCTTTACCACTGCTTGGCATGCCCTGCTCATGGCTCGAAGAATTCGAATCAGACTCGAATCTGCTGTCCTCAGCAAATGAAACAGATGGTCGGTCGCGATACCTCGGCGATGTTGCCCTCTCTTGTTCGGTGACAAGCAGCCGTACAAATATCGGAAGTCCAAATGAAACAAGGAATGCACCGTGGGTTTTATTACCATGCGGAAGGACCGAGTTTTCAACACGGGCTTCACCTCGTGGCCTTGCCTACGTTGACTACCCGTCTTGTACTGTCTAGTACGGTAGGCCCCAGCTCTTGCCGATGGCCAGCTGGCCCGGCGCGCCAGCGGCATTAGGACGTAGGACGCCACCTCTCGTCGTTGCAGATGCTCGCCACGCTCGCCTGGTTTTTGAAATAGTCGGTGACGCCGGCGGCGGCAGCGACCGAGGCATACTCACGGTAGACGCCATGCATTCCATGTGTGCCTACGAGGCACAGGCACGAGCGCTTCCCTCCTACGCTGCCCTCTGGTCGTCGTCGTCGGGGTCATCAGACGGCGACCCGAGCGGCGAGTGCCCGTTCATCTCGCTGGGCACATACGTCGTCCTCCTCGCGAACGCCAGCAGCTGCTCGCACATCGACGAAGGTCACGTGAGCGCATTTGTCGCTCTGATCGACGAGTGCGCTCCGGCGTACCGGCGCCACCGCACGTCATCGCACGGCTGCTGGATTGGCCCGGGCGAGGGTGGCCATGGCGTCGGCGGCGACCACGACGACAGCAAAGCCATTGGAGGCGGTCGCTCGTCGCCGCTGCCGCCGTGCCCGGCGGACGTGCCGCTGCACTGTCGTCGTCCCGAGGTCTTCGCTCTGTTCCACTACTTCATCGACTTCAGCGATTCGTATGGCGGCACCCCCGGCGGGCCTCGGCCTCGCTGTGCTCCCATGTTCCTGCCGCTCGTCGAGAGCGAGCACCTCGCCCGACTCTACGACGATCTGCAGCAGCTGCGGCCGCCTTCGCCAGGGCAGTCGGCGGAGGGCCGTGCCAGAGCCGCCTCGGTTCGCGTCGTTGCCGCCGAACTCGGCCTCAAGCAGATCGCATTCCAGCGTGCTATGCGTCTCGACACGGTCTGGCTTGGCGTCGCCGCCTCCGTCGTGCTCGCCATCCTGTTCGCCTTCACCGGCTCGCTCTTCGTCACGTGCACGAGCGCCGTGGGCATGGCGGCGGCCATGTCCGTGTCGTACTGCGTGTATCGGCTGGCGTTCGGCATCGCCTTCTTTCCGTTCGTCAACCTGCTCGCTGTCGTCGTCGTGCTGGGCGTCGGCTCCGACGATCTGCTCGTGTTTGCCGCAGCCTGGCGTCAGGTCAAGGCCAGCAAGGACGAGCACGTGCTCGATGCGATCGTGCGCGGCTCGCTGCGCCGCGCCGGCGCGTCGACGCTGGTCACCAGCCTGACGACGGCCGGCGCGTTCTACGCGGGAGCCTTCACCGACGTGCTGGCGCTGCGCTGCTTCTGCCTGTACGCCGGCACCACGGTGCTCGCCTGCTACCTCGTGTCGATCACGTGGACGCCAGCCTGCTTCGTGGCGCTGGAGCGCTGGTCGCTGTCGAGTCGCGGCGGCGGCTGCGGCGGTGGCGCGCTCGCCGACTGGCAGCCGCCGCTGCTGCCGCAGCTGCGCGGCATCGTCGCGCGCCTGTCCGCTCTCGAGCTGGGCGGTGGCCGTCGGCGCCGCTGGTGTGACGCACTGTGCTGGTCGTGGCTGCTGCTGCTGACAGCGGTGGGCGTGTGTGCCCTCATCGGCCTCGTGCTGCACTGGCCTCGATTTCGTGCGTCGTCCGACGCGCTCCCGCTGCTGCCCGCCGAGCACCCGTTCGAGGTGTACGAGACCCGAATGCGGGCGCGCTTTGACTTCGAGGCTGCTGCGGGCCGCTCGGCCGCCGTGCCGCTGTACTTCGTGTGGGGCGTGCTGCCCGAGTTTGACGGCGACTTCTACGACCCGAGCTCGACCGGACGCCTGACGTTTGATGCCGACTTCGACGTTGCGTCACCCGCGTCGCAGGCCTGGCTGATGGACTCGTTCTGCCGAGGCTTGCGCGACTCGGGCCTCGTAGCCGTCGTTGGCCCGGCGGCGATCGGCGGCGGTTTGCAGACAGCTGCTTCGTGCTTTGTCGAGGACCTGGCCGTCTACCTCGAGCAGCAGTCGTGCAACTCCACCTATGCCACTCCGCCATGCTGCTCCAGCGGCAGCAGCAGCCTCGACCAGGGCGACGACTATCGCAGCTTAGCCGGTGTCAACGGGACCCAGCAGCAGCAGCTTCCTCTGCTGCTTCTGCCGGCCGATGGCGGCAATAGCAGCAGCGGCTTCCCGTACGAGCGCGGCTTCTTTGAGCGCTGCGTGGCCGTGTGGTCGACCGTGTCCAACAAGTATCGCCCGTCGAAGCCCCACGATCCTGGCGTGCGCTTCTTCACTGCCGACCGCTCGGTGGCGGCGGTCGTGCTGCGCTTCTGGGCCAACTTCAGCGACGCCGCGTCGTCGGCATCCGGCCCGCAACAGCAGCAGCAGCAGCTCGACTACTACGACCGGCTGCACGAGTGGTTCGACGAGCGCCTGCGCGACGCGCCGGCGCCGATGCGCGGCGGCTTCGTCGTCGCCGGCGACCCAGCTCTGCTCGTCGACGACCTGCTCCGCTCTGTGGCGCAGTCGGTGCCTCGCTCCCTGCTCGTCACGGCCTGCTCGGCGGCCGCGCTCGTCTTCGCCAGCACGCTCAACTCGGCGCTGCTGCTCTGCGCTGCGCTGACGGTCGCGTGCTCGGCGTCGGTCACGATCGCCTCGCTGGCGCTGCTCGGCTGGGAGCTGGGCATACTTGAGTCGGCCATCATCTCGCTCGCCGTCGGGCTGAGCATGGACTACGCACTCCACTACGTCGTCGCCTACCGGATGCACTCGGGCAGCAGCGCTGGCGGCGGCAGCGTTGCCGCCGCTCGGGGCTCGCGACACCGGCGGGCCACCGACGCGCTGCTGGCCGTCGGCGACTGCGTCTGCTATGCGGCGCTGACGACGTTTGCGGCTGGCGCGTGCGTCCTTCCGGCCGGCGTGGTCGCCTACCGGCGCCTGGGCACGTTCCTCACCGTCATGGCGGCCGTCAGCTGGCTTTATTCACTGCTCTACCTGCCACCGCTACTCTACCTTTCGGGACCTAGCGGCGACTTCCTGCAGCTGCACTTGCCGCTCGATTCGTGCTGGCGCTGCGTGTGCAGGGTGTGCAACCTGTGCTTGGGACGAGGTGGTGGCGGCGTGACTGCTCGGTGTGACAAGACGGCTTACGCTGCTGTGTGTGCCTCGGCCAGCTCGGCACTGCTTGTGGGATCAGCCTCGGATGCATCGCCCGCCCCATCGTGGCGTGGCCGCCGCCATGGTCAGCGCCGTGCCGCCGCCGCCGCCACTCCATCGAGCGCCAGCGGCCGAAGCCCGACGATCGACGAAACCGATGAAGAGGAAGAGCAGCAGCGAGACGCGCCGCAAAGGGCGAGCAAACTGTGGGAGGAGCGATCGCCGCTGGCGACTTCCGGCCGCGACAGCAGCCGGTCAGTCGGCGCCGTGGCGGACGAGTGCAGCAGCAGCAGCAGCGTGGCCGAGCGCGAGACGGCCGCTTGAGCGACTGCGGCTGCTGCTGCCAGCCTCCTGGGGCGATGTCGATGACGATGACGAAGACAGCTCGTGCGGTTCTTTGAAGCCGAGCAGCTCGGAGCAGGAAGCTGAGCGGCTGGCATTCGCGAACGTGAGGAAGCCCTGATGTCAAGTGGTGGATGGGACGTCGACGAACGCAAGCAGTCACCTTCGAACATTCCATTTTCAAATCGCACTAGGATTTGTTGCCAGGCAGCCGATCGGGCGGTGGCTTTGTTAGCCGGATGTGAGACGACCCGTGCGTTGGCTTCGTTGCACCGGACCGAGCCGGCAAGCGGTCGCGGTCTGCTTGTGCAGCCAGGTGTAACCTGACGTGCCGGCCACTTCTTCGGCAGGGTCTTCCACGTTCTCTTTCTCTCTCCCTCTCTTTTTCTGCCGCGTTCGCCTGCTCAAAACCGGCGCGATTGTGTAAATCTCTAAGGCGTACTGAAGTGGCTTATCGCTAGTCATCCATTGTGAAAAGCCTCCGAGTTTTGTTATCTTGAAGGTCGCAAATGTACCCCAGTGGATAGACAAAACAGGTTTTGTTTTCCGTTTGCCTACTTGGCAAGCTCTCCTAGTAACCTGCTGTCGAATTTGCTGGGTGGTGTGGTCAATCCTCGTCACCCACGTAGCTCATAGCCTGGCTACTGACCACCGAATCGTGTGGAGCAAAATTGTATGGAGCACACATGTTTCTCCATACTTGCACCGACCGGTTTTGACATAGAGGTATGCTCGGGCCGACTTCGTTGGCTCGCCTAGCCGGAAATGAATCCAGGCTGTGAAGCACAACCGACCCAGAAAATGGACGGAATAGCAAACTGCGTGAAAGCTCTGGGAAGCGATTTGAATTTTGGGCCACGTGCACCGGTCAAGTAGCACCAAGCTTCGTGTGCAGTACATTTTTCCGTCTGCAGGATAGAGCAAACTGTGTTCGAAAAAGATGGCGCCACCTGAGTGACAGCATCCCTGATGCAGCTGTTCGCGATCTGTGAGATGAATCCGCGAAGAGTGTCTGCTTTGCCTAGCGAAGGCGAGACTTTTTCCAGTAAAGTTTTCCTTCAGGCATGCAGACGAATCTAGGCTAGCCTATTATGCATGACCAAGCTAAAAGCCACACTGCTGCCAATTCCAACTCGTGGGAACATTTCCGAGGTCATGCCATGTCCATTCCATTTTGGGGCAAAACTACCCTTGGAGAGCACTGCTTTTCGCGACATTGGCTCGCAGATGCCGATTCGGTGGCTACTGCTTCGGATATCGACCTGTTTAGCCGAGGCATCGAGCATGCGAAACGCAATGGGTGAACTTGGTTCTTAACTCGAAAGCTGGGCAAACAACCGAGGTGGCACGATGACCAACAACGGCTGCGACGAACTGAAGCGATCTACCGACGATTCTCGCCATCTCGACCACTATGACCACTTACTGCATGTTTACTTTAAAAAAAGACCAGCTGATTCAACAGCCTCTTTTGTACAGCGACAGAAGAGCCTTTACGGTTGTCACCGCCGCTTGCAGTGGTGATAAAGGATCACTTACCACAGGATTTGAGCCCACGACCTCGGGACCGAGATCGTGAAAAGCAACCAACTTATCTAGTGAGCCATTACGGCTCAACATTCAGGGACAAGGCCAGGATTAAGCCAATGGGGCCAGACCTTGACTTTGCAGGAGACAGCCGATCGTAGATGGGGAGAAATCTTTTTAGCTAATTTAACAGCCTCGTTTCACGCAGTGGTAGAAGTGCCTTAACGGCTATCGCCACCGTGCGCAGTTGGCAATAAACGGTCGCCAATTGCAGGATTCGAACCCACAACCTCGGTCATAAAGAGCGAGCGCTTTACCTCCTGAGGTATAGTGGCCCTTAATGAACATGAGTTGGCACATCGGGCTTGGCCATGTCCGGCGGTCCGGCCCAGCCGCCGTCGCACCGTTAGCGTCGGTCCAATGTTGACCGGGTCTGCCGGTCTTCTTTTTCTATTTCTGATATATCCTCGGCCGCTGTACGCCTTGTACCAATTACTATATCCATGGTGCCAACGTACCCTTTGTAAACCGTGGTGGCTCGTTGCTCGTAGTAAAAAATACGCTGCAAGAAATCTTGCCTCTGGTGCTCCGAATTGCAAGTGCCCGGTGTGCTCTTTAATAGTCTAAAGTATCTCTAGAGAGATTGGGTTCTCTTAGCAAGGTACCCTTTATGCAAGGAACAATATTATTAGTTTTTTATTAATAGGAGCCACAGGCCTATGGTGATTATCAGCGGTTTCTGAATTAAAACGGTTAGGAAATCGGGTAGGTCAAAATCTATGTTTAGGCGGACAAGAGATAGTCGGTTTCGCTGTGAACTTCGGTAATGTCAATGGGCTTCCAAGTCTGGTGAACACTATGACTGGTTCTGTACGCATTCCTCTCTGCGGCTACGGAATAGACTGGTCTACAATAACGACACGCACATGTTACATTAGGGTACTTGATGCAGGCTACAATGAACAGGTAGCGCTTCGAGCCATGACCTTATCACCTTGAAGCTACGCGCAGGTAAGTTCGTCTTCGCTCTTTACGTTACGATCTCTCCACGTCCGAGCTGAGCAAAACTAAACTGCCTGGATACAAATGAATTATAATCCGTATCGCTGTCACACGGACGTTGGTATATATATATATATATATATATATATATATACAAAAATATATATATATATATATATATATATATATATATATATATATATATATATATAAAATACCAACGTCCGTGTGACAGCGATACGGATTATTCCTTATCTTACCTTTTCAGGCAAACCTGCACTGTCAAGAGACTACAAGCCAAAGAGTTGGGTGAAGAATTGGGATTCCAGGAATCTACGAATAGGATGAAAAGCACTCTCTGAGAACTTTAAGAAACCATCATAAGAACTGCGAATGACAACATTGCTTATTCAGCCAGCTCCATTCTAGCAAGATAGGGTGGGGAACTGCGGCCATTTAATGCATCATACTTAGAGCTCGGAACATGCGACGCAAGCTTTATGAAGAACGTGCGATTCTTCATTCGTAATGTCAAATTGAGTTGCCGATTCACAAACGGCAGAAATGTCGAGACCGAAAACATGCACGAACTTCGTCGTCCAGGCTGTCAGCATTTCGCGAAGCTGTCAAGGTCGTGTCAAGGAAGCATCACGTGGACATTTTTTTGAGCGAGCAGCATGGAAGTTTAGTTTTGGGCACTTGAACGCGGCAGCCGGAAATGCGTCGTGCACGAGGTATTGTCCAGCTGCTTCGCGAGCAGAGCACTGCAGCCGCAGAAGGCTGATTGCAGAGTTATTTGACAAGTTCTGGAAGCTGCGCTTACATCGGCCAGCGATCATTTACTGCTCACGCCCACATCGCTCCTCGAAAGATCCGGGGGCACTTTAGTAATGCTTGAGTCTTGAGCAAATCTTGCGTCGCACTATCGATTCGGATCGATGCGTTTTTTCGGTGCTTTGCATGTCAATTGCTTGCTTCCGTTGCAGTAACATTTCGTTGTCGCTCATAGATACACTTTGCCTAGAGCAAAAGAAGCAACTGCAAGCAATGCGATGATACTTAAGGGCTTGAAATCGATGAATGCACGCGCTCATTTTAATCAGACTACTACAGTGAAGCCCCGTTTTGATCATTATAGCTCGCCAGTTTAATTTCATCCACTTCTTTGCCTCTCCTTTGACTTTTCGTTTTTACTTTTCTCGCTCTGCTAATTCTCATTTCGTTTTGCTCAGGCTCTTTCCCCCACTCGCCTCTCTGCGCCTCTCTTTTTCTAGCGCTCTCTTTCTCCCAGTCGTTGTTTAGCTAAAAAGAGCTAAGCCGATCTCGCTTCATTCACCTGTGTGCTGTTCATTGCTATTAAGATGGACTTCGCTGTTAGTAGCTATTATTATTATTCCACTCGAGCCAATATATAGCTGAATGTGGATGCAGGCCATAGATGATGGCAACTCCTACCTGACATAAGCTCCGGTTTGATAAAACTTGCGGCAGCCGTCGTTTGGTAGTTATTGCCTGAAAGAAATTGCGTCGACAGGCTTACACACGCATGCTCTGGAATTGAACTCGGCCGGCACCTAGCTAGCGACTCGGGCACGTAGCGGCACAGCGAGTCAGCGACTCAAGGGATGCCACTGCGGTGGCTGCCACCTGCCCGCTGCTGATATCAGAGCCGGTGCTGCACTGCCGCCTCACCTCCGGAAGTGTCAGTGTGGAAGAAGTGAGTGCTGGCCTGAGGTTTTCTGGAGCTTTTCAAGCTAGCGTCATGCTGCTTCAATTGTGCGGCCGTCAATCTGCAAACGACGTGGCTTCCGGTGTTATCCTCGAGGCGGCGGGGGGGGGGCCTATGCGGCGGTGGGTAAGCGCCTGTCAGTCAGCGGTGCTCGAGGATTTTGAGGATTTGCCGAGCGATGGTGCGGCTGCATTCCTAACTGATTTGGCAAGCGAATCCACTAGCAGCAGCAATGTTGGCGAGAGCGCACTGGCGGGCTGGCAAACGCCGACTGACAGGAGGGAAATAAACCGCAGCTGCGGCGAATTTCTGACGGCTGGTCCGCGATCTTGGCTCGCCGCCGGATGTGCAGCAGCTTGTCCTATACCGACCAGCACCGGAAAGCTCACCGCGAAGAAACATGGATGTAGCACTTCCACCGGAACTTAAATTCAGATTTCGATCGAGTGCAAGAGGCTAAGCATTAAGCATTTCTTCGGCGGTTCGTTCACTGAGACGCGTCGACTTCCGCTCCAGGCGCCCACGGGGGCAAGGCTGCCGGGCCCCTCTTTCAGCTGACGGCTCATTAGGACACATACCTTGGCGCCTCTTTTGCAAGATGAACGAGTGATTTGCTCATTCTCTGTTTTACATCGGCATTTCGTGGCATTGAGAGCGTGAATTCGACGCCAGCTGCTTTTGCGGTTAACGTTATGGAGAATTGGGCCACGATAGGCACGCTGCCTAGCAGAACCCATTTATAAGTCGTCCACCTGCATTCGAAGCCTGGATACGCGCTAGCGCATGAACAGAGGATGATGCCGCATTTCGTGGCGCCCGATGCGATCGGAGTAGAGATTCTCGCTTGGGGGCAGCTGGCGCGAGCGATCCGCGGATCCGACAAGCTCGACGGCATTCAAACGCCGCAGCAAGCGGCGGCCTTTTTGTCCTTTTTCGCCCTCTTGTTCGACTCAACGAGCTGATATGGCGACAACAGATCGCTTCGTCTCGAGCAGCGAATACGGCCGCCATAAGCGAGCTCGCGAACTCACCGCTGCTGCCAGACCGGTATGAAGTCGCTCTTGGTGACCGACGCTATCGCGAAAAGCTGCTTGGCGTCTTTCCGGCCAGCGGAGATCTCCTGCGCCGCCAGCGACTCCATCTTGGACGCCGGCTGATTGTCGGCTAGGTGGTCGGCGGTGTTGTCGCTTGCGGCCATGTGCCTCCACTCGACTCCCGGATCCGTCTCGCTGCGGCCGGCTGCCGGCGTGCTCCCGTCGTCTTTCGGCTTGCCCTGGAAGGTCCCTTGGCTGGTCGTGCCGTGATCGACACGAGCGTAGCCGAGGACGTAGTGACTTCGGCGGCCGCTCTTCAGCCGCTTGAGCGCCTCCAGCTTCAGCGCCCTGCTCTGAGTCTGGATCGCACCATCTTCTGCTCCGAGCGTGCTCCAGTTCCTGTAGTTCTCCTGCGGAGAGCGAGAGCAGAGCAGCGTACAGCTGCGAAGGCTAGCAAACCAACCGGCGAGCGAGCGAGCGCCACTCTTGTGCTGGCGCGGGCCGGGAGCGAGCGGCTCGGCGAGAGGGCGGCAGCAGCGAGCGCTTTTCTGGCGCTGAAGGGAGCAGGCTCGGCTGTCTAGCTCTCTTTTTGTGAAGGCGAGCCATTGTCGTGAGAAACGATGAATGCTCAGCCTCGGCATTCGTCTTTCATCTTGCCCGCAGCGAGCGAGCGAGCGATCTCGAGCCACATTGACGAGCGCTGTAACCTCCCGTCCCCTTCTTCGAAATCCCAGCTGTCTACCGTGCCCCTCGTAGCTCTCGGCATCGCATTGCCACCCACTTAGCCGCTAGTATAGTTCTGACGCCGGTTCACTGGCAGCTGCCGCTGCCCCCCCCCCCCGCTGATGGTTTACGCTAGCAAAAATAAAGGAATTTCGCACTGGTGTGGCGCCCAGTGGTTAAGGAGCTCTCCCGATCGTGGTCAACGTGAATGTATTTGACGACTAAGATCGATGGGGGCCGAGCCCCGTGGCATTTTTGAAGCGTGTGAATGGAGATTCTTTAGGCGCTATAGAAATATATATATATATATATATATAATTGAAGCTCTCTTTGGGCGCTATACAAATAAATTATAGTATTTTTAGGAAGAGCCATTCATCGGTCGGAAAAAAAACGCGAGCACACGCTCCTCAACTCAGCCTGCCGAGGACGATGCGAAGAGAAGTAGGCTGTTCGGTCAGACGATCTGGAGTAAAAGACTAAGGACCTGTAAAATTACCTTGAACTCGATGACCTGCTTGACGGAGAGCCAGTGCAGACAGGACGATATCGGAAAGCGTAATCTCTGCGAGTGACGCGACGTTCGGACCGATTCGGTTTGACTGCGCAGGTCCGTAGCGAAGCGGGAGTCCAGCTCGCCGAGTGCGCCGGCCGCTTCCGGCGGGGCCGAAACTTCGGCGCTAAGAAGCCCCGGGCGATAGGGAAACTACTGAGTAGCGAGCTCTAATTAGGCGGCGATCGAAAGATAATTTTGGCGGCCCCAACTTCGCAGAGTCAGCGCTACGGCTGAAGCTTCTTCGCAGTTGCTGCAGCAGCAGTTAATAGTGGCGGTCCTCCAGCGGCCCGAGGCTTTGCTGCCTGGATTGCTCGATTCGGCGATTGGCGCCCGAGCGATCGGCACAAGCGCTCGCCGAGCGTGCGCCGGCAGGCCGGGCCGGGCTACCTTGTTCTCCGATCCTTGGGGGCCTTTAGCTTCCTGCTCCAGAGCTCCGTCCGTCCGAAGAAGATCGAACTTGGCTCGACGCTCTTTCGCTGGAGTTCGCATTCGGGCTGCAGGCGGCTTGAGGTAGCTTTCGCTGAAAACTGAAACGACCGCGACGGAGTGGATTTGTCAGAGAAGTGCGAAAAAATTGGCTGGCGCCATCAGGAATACAGTGTACGCTTGATTCAGATGGAAGATCAATAGAAGATGATCAGATGATTAATAGAAGTGCATGTCTGTACGTGTAAATGTCGGCGCAATAGAAATCATTGTATGAAGCTAGTGGTTTTGAAGTGATTATCGGCGCCATCGACATACTTGGATTTGCTTAATGTATCACTCCTTTTCCTCGCTAGCCGCCTTTGGTTCTTTGTGCAAAAATGAGTACTTTCATGGTCTTATTTGCAGAAGATAGCGAATTGCAAAAAGAGAGCGAGAAAGCATGAAAGGGTAGTGGAGAGATGGAGATGGAGAAAGAGTAAAAAATACAGAGATAGAGATAGTGATAGTGATAGAGAGATAAACATAGAGTGGGAATGATGTAATAAGAAATAGAAAGAGATGGGAATGAATTGTGAACATACCACAAGATTTCTTATCAGTAGCTATGAACGAACTTTACTAGACTCGCTTTGTTCGTGTGTATGGTTCTTTAAGTGCTTACGCGAGCTGCATTTATGCCTGTTATTATCTTTAATAAGTTTGAAGTGCTACTTGACAGCCAATGTGAAGCAGCCATAACGATACTTCGCTCTCTGTGAGCGATATAGAAATTTATCATTGTTATTGTTCTTGTTATTGACTGCGTCCAGATGACAAGGCACAAGGACGGTGTCTCAGCGGCCGCAATTATCGTGCCGCTCCAAAAAATTAAGCATTCCTTCAAGTTAATGAGACTGAAGAGCGGTTCAGTTGGGGTCATATTGAAGTCAGCCAGGCACCCAAAAGAGAGCACGTCTGTCGGCAGTCACTCGCCTCTCAGGTAGAAGCTAACTGAGTGGGCGACGGCCGGGTGAGCCTGGAAACTCTGTCAGGACGACGCATAAGAAGCCTGCCAGGTAGCAAGTAGCTTAACGTCTTGAAGGTAATTCTCAAAAATACATACACATTCGCATATATAAATATATAAATATATATATATATATATGATACATTATGTACTGTAAATAAATAAATATATATGTATAGGAGATGCTCACTGCCTGTGTATTCGCTTCACCGAGACATAGTAGAAATAGTCATAATATGGTCACGGAAGTCAGCGATGCCGCGTGACGGAAGTGCACCATCTTGCCGCGTGACGGACGGACGGATAACTAGTAGATATATGTGTGTGTACTAGTTAACCGTTGGCCGTATATAGACAGCTCGTATATATATATATATATATATATATATATTAGCTATATATATTTATTTATGTATATAAACCATATATACTTTATATGCATATCGAAATTTTCAGTATTTGTCAAGCTTTCTGTTAATAGAATAAGCTAGTAAAGATTCCCGACGAATCCTAAATGTTGGTACATAAACTCAGAATTCGAAATAGGAACGAGGGAGGAAACACCAGCCACTTAAGCTGGAAGAACTAAATACAGATGACAACATTATCAGTGAGCGTCATTCGTAGGGTCACCTGCATACTAAATGTTAATTAATGGTGTAATTATCAATACGCCACACTTAGCTCGCTGCCGCCCCAATTCAATAATAACAGTTACTTCAACTGTTGGCTTGCCATTACCGAGAACTTGCAACGTGGAACAGCAAGCCGTCATATATATGCAGAGAGTATTTAAATACTTAATTATGATGGTGATTTTACAAATTGACATAATTAATTTACACCCAATTAGCTAAGTGCCTACTAAGAGATTAACTCTAATTGGCGCCATCAAATGCATTATTTTCATTACGGTTGTTACGAATGAACTAAGATGAACCGGTGGTAAAGTAAAATGCAATATTTGCTAGATATGCCAAGGATTACATTACAGGCAAGGCCAAACTTCAAACCCTTGGATGAAGACTACATTTTCCCTGAAAAATGCTCTCGCAAGAGCAAAACAAAACTGCCAGAACAACGGATCTTGGATTCTGACGAGACGTGCATCGTCTTGATGGCACTTGCTCGACCGACCGCATTCGCTGTCAGTGAATATGGATGAATCTCTCGAACCGCCGCTGCGACGGCACCAGGGCAAAGTCAGTCTGATAGCATTGACGCCACGATGGCCCCGGATCGCTCGGTTCTCTCACGGTTGTTCAATAACATTTGTCGTTCGCATATGCGAGGCATGGAGGATGCATGCACAAGCTGTCAGAGGGATCAAAAGAAGCAAAGAAGCGCTGAGCTGCTGCACGAGTTGAGTCGCTCCTCGAGCAGTTCGGAGGCGGCGCAAGCGAATGTCATCAAATTCGGAGGCGCAAGCGCTTCGCCGAGCTCTTCGGGTGACGGCAGACAGCTCTCTGGAGCCACAAGGCCGTAAAGTAGCGCACTGGTCAAGGCTACGGTGCAATGAAGGTGGGTCTTTGTGATTCGTACTACGTGTACATGTACCTGCTTACACTATACACTTATGCCTGCTGCTAGTGGATGTTATCACCAAACATTTGGTAGTACTTTATTTGCAACATCTGTAAAGTGCCTAGAGAGAGAGAGAGATTCAGATCTCTTAGGGCGCTATACAAAGGTATTATTATTATTCTTATAATGGTGCTGCCGAGTAAACTGTTAACCAGGTAAACAAAGCTAGTATACAACGATCGCTTACGAGATCTCTGTCTGGCGCTCTTATTTCCATCAGTATTGTAGCTGAACCGGATGTTGTAAGCTAAACTCTTCTCTACGTTCTTCACCAGCTCGTTTCGAGCGCCATCAGCCGACAGCGTCTTGAAGTCCTTGGCAGTAGCGCAGTAGTCGGCCCCGTAGCTCGTAAGAAGTGACGCCGCAGCGGTGGCAGCCGATTCCGACCCGTCAAACAGTTTCGTATCTGCCGGCCTGCCGCCCCTGAGCGTCTCGTACGTCTGACTTGTCAGCGGGAAATCTTTCGCGTACACGGACAGCTGGTTTCCGCTATGGCTGCCGAACTGCAGCGTGCAATAAGGAGCAGCAGCGACGTCAAATGAAGCGTTCTCTCAGCGACGATAGGCTCAGAAACGACAATACAGTGCCCGGCGTGCCTTCGTTCTCTCATCGCTCGCAGGCCGCGTAGGTTCGGGCGGCGGGGGTGGGGGGGGGGGTTACTATGTGGCGCCAAGCTTCGCTCGGTAGCTTCTGGCTCCGTGTGGGCGAGCTCGCCGGCGAATACGGGCTTCAAAAAAAGACGCTGCAGCGCTCGTGCTTCCGAACCTCGAAATGCGCTCTCGTGTGGTATTTCTTCCCCTCCGCGCCCTCCTTTATTGCTTGCGAAGTCTGCATCGATTGGCTGATGAGCTTAGGTAGCCTCGGGCCAGCAGCACCGACGGCCGCGTCTCCACCGATGACGTCATCGCTGCTGAGATCGGAAAGGGCAGGGTCGCATTATTTCTAATAGCCGAGGGCCAGGCCGTCTCGTTCGTGCCTTCGACGGCTATCGAGCTATCGTTGCCTTCGACGGCTATTGAGCTATCGCTCTAACAGCAGTGATGTCTTTAATAAAAAAAAAGATTACCTCTCGTCGTGTTTTTGGGAAAATTTTGGCAGTTTAAAGTCTAGTCCTGGCTGATGCTTCCCGTAGTCGACGCCGAATGTGGTAGCCGGGTGCTGAACTGCAAGAATGTCGACAGCTTGAATAAAAAAAATTATAACAGCGAACGCTTTCAATAGCGCTTCTAAAGTAGCTGGAATATCTGGCCGTCTTACGAGCTGCTGATGCAACAGATGCAAGCAAACCACAATCTCTCCACGATACATCGCTTGTTACTTTCTCCTGATGAGTTAATTACTATGAGTAGACAGTGAGAATGAGAGTGAGAGTGAGTGAGTGAGAGAGAAAGAGAGAGAGGGAGAGAGAGAGAGAGAGAGAGAGAGAGAGAGAGAGAGAGAGAGAGAGAGAAGGGGGGTCGAATCAGGTGAACTATGGCCACCCACGTACTTAAACCATTGTAGTCGCCTTCGCGGAAGGTGTTGGAGCGGTATTCCATCGCCACTTTCAGAAGCCTTGCCGCCTCATGAGCGGCGCCGAGGTCCGCAGCGGCTGACTTTGGGTCAGCGAACGAGGCACCGTAGTCACTCTCCTTCCTGAAACGCACCCAGTGCATAGTTAAACTTGACGAGCTTTTGGGGGCACGTCAAATCGTTGCCGAGCTCGCTGGCCAAGCCCCATGCAGGGAAGCAGGGCGAAAACTTACTGCAGCTGCTCTGAGCCAAGCCTGACGCTGACCTTGGCCCTCGTCTCGTCCGGCGGTAATGGAAGCGCCAACTTAGATGTATCCTTCTTCCCGTAATGGGGCCTCTCTAATTGCGAGTTGTCCTGAGAAGATAAAAAATTTTCATTTTTCGAAACTTACGCCAGCGAGAGGCCCGGAAGTGAGGCGTCGTGCCAGTGCGCCGTCGCCAAAAAGGAAGGTGGCTCGTTGTCAAAGACTGCCTTTATAATGTACAGGTCCGTACGGAACCGCACCTTAATGCATAGCTCGAAGCCTGAGTGCATTTATCGCCTTGTGCCGGCGCACGGAATGTGGCCGCCCTCAAGGACTTGAACTGCTGGACTTGGAACTTGTTCTGTTCCGAGGGATGCGCTCCCGACTGGAAAGGGAACGCGGCATAACCGAGTCCAACCGGTCCATATTGGCTCGCTATTTTCTTGTACTCTTTATTACCACCCGCCTTGCTTTGGATATCTGGCTATCTAACAAATGGATTTCTATTGAGCTGAGCACACAGATGACGGAGCTATAAGTGGCTCTACCGCTTCGCACAAGCTTTCATACTACTGCCTGTCGCGCCCAGTCCGTCTTCGCTGTTCAGCTGTGGTGAATGGACAATGTGGACAAAAAGAGGGGAATCGGTTAGAGATTCCCGACGCCGACGTGCAGCCGCTTGACTTGCATCGAAGCTCCAGCTCAGCGACGGTGGTTGTAGCCTAAGCGCCATTTGGGTGCAATCGCATTGACGACACTGACGGATCTCTATGTCGTTCGTGCGTCGAAGCTATTTCAGCGACTCGCTAGCTTCGAGATGCAAGCTTCGCCAGCTTTGTCGGTTCGGTCATGCAACTGCCGGGGGTCCAGCAGCAACAGGTTAACGTGAATGCATGACCGAGGTCGTGGGCTCGATCCCTGTGGCGTATGTGAAGCGCCTGAATAGAGATTCAGTTCTCATAGAGCGCAATACTGATGACTAATATATAATATATAATATACGGTCACTATCTGCGTTGATCTTGCATCTCTTCACTCTCAGCTAAAGACGCGTTCGTTCCGGTCAGCCTCCCCTTCGCCCCGGTGAACTCCGGTGTGCTTTGTCTACCTATCTGTTTATGATTCAGTAAACGCTAGTAACCGGTCGCCACGTAGGGTACCGGGTTGCCTGGGCTACGAAAAATCTTAGTTAAAAATACCCAGGCTGTCGAAAAAAATAACTCGGTTTACGAACCCAGTATAGGGTGACGAACCGAACCCAAGGAACTCGTCTGAGCTAAGTAAGTATTCGTGAGTAATGCAGCCTTTGAATGGATCGGCTGTCACGGGCAACCAAGTGAGGCAAAATAGTTCCTTGGAAAAAATCGAGTGCTGAATTAAAGGTGGTAAGTACGGAGCCATTACAACGCAAGGGTCGGACGGGTGTAGGGTAAAACCTTCTCGGCGAGTGAAGGAAACTCACGCTGCCCCACCAAGATTAGAGCAATTAAAACAATGGCGAGTGTTTTTCTCATATTTCGTAATCTTTAAGGGACGACTTTTCGCGATGCTTCGCCGGGCTCGGAAACGAACTAACAATTTTCCCATATTACCTTGAGGAAAATCACGATCCGAGCTACGAGCCCAGTGCGGGAATGGTTCGGTTTCGTAACCCGCGATCCTATGACCCCTCGACGCTCTTATTTGCTTTTGCATGCTAGATACCGTGAATGTCAATGATAGCATGGATCAATGATTCCCTTGCAGTTTGCTGCAAAGTGCCTGTGATATATTCAAGTTCTCATAGTGTGCTTCACAAATTACATATTACTATCACCACTATTATTATCGACAGGGGTTTAATGCGGTCTGCCACTATCGGCAGCTTACGCTGGGCCGGGATATACGAGCGGACGAAAAGCCGATCGTTTTGAAGTCCTGCAAGCCATCAGCTGTTTCCTCCATCTTCAGTGGAGGATAAAGGAATAGGAAAGATAAAATACAGATCTTTGGTTGTCGATTGTTCCGATGAGTTCAAATTAAAGTGTAGCTCATTAGGTCAGCAGCGAATCTTATCGGTCACCATAGCTTATTGGCGCGGCGTTCGAGGATAGCTCAATGCCGTGGAAGCAAGCGAACGCTAGTGGGAGGTAGTGGGGCGGGCGGCTAGATGGTTGCAGCTGTCGGAGCCGGGCGAAGACAGCCGGACCGTTGCGCATGCGTCAAACGGCAGCGCCCGGACGCTCGCACTTGAACGGACAATCAATGAAGATCGTAGCTTTCGATGGGGGCTAGGGCTTATCTACTTACTGCCGACTTGTAGACATCGGCATACGTGGACACAAGGAGTGCTGCTTCGCCGCCGCTCTTCGGATCCACGTCCGCCCAGTTGTTGCCGATCTCTCGCTTTACCACCCTGGGCTAAACGGACGCAGCGGAAGCATGTAGGCCCTCGTGGACTGGCACACAGTCGCATTAGATGTGGCAAACTTAGCAGCAGACGAAAGCTATTCCTGGCGGCGGTAACCGAGTCCTGGCAAACGGCCACGTTTGCACAGTGACTCCAAACATAACATGTGCGTCTCTACCTTGGTCAATATTTCATCTATTTTGTAGTCAGACGTTGTCTTGGATACGTGATAGTCTTCGTCGCTGCCGCCGCTGCTGCCGTTGCCGAGTCGGAAGTGAGCGTCGAGCTACACAAGAGCAGATTCGATTCCACTTCGAAGCGAGAGCACGCCTAGCCCGCAAATACGCCAAAGTTGACGTCGAGAGGCTTAGGCAAACATCAAAACAAGGTCGGCGATGCCACCTGCGCCACGTCGGGGGGGGGGAACAATGGCGTCTCTTTGCTCACCTGCTGCGACGCGTTCTGGAGCGCCAAGTCCGTCGCCTCGCTGCTTGGCACCAACTCCTACGACGACAGACATCGGTTGAAGCGCGTCGTTGCTACAGGCTCCGAGTCTTTGCTGAGTAGGCGCATGCACGCAGTGGCTGATTTCTTAGTCGAGGGCGAAATGCACCGACCCCGGAGCCCGGCCACCGCTGCCAGCACTTACGGATAGCAGATCAAGGTCGCCATTTTGTCGTTAGAGGGCAAGTAGTCGCAGCAGTTTGACCGGTTAGGGAAAGCTTCGGTCCGTTGACGAAAGCTTCTACCGTCGCGAGTCCAATCGTTGGAAAACCCGTATTGGGTATTGACCACAGCCTCGTGCTAAATGAAACTTCCCCTGGGCTTAAAAAGGACTAACCTAAAGAGCATCTTTACTGAGGTCCCGTTACTTAATGACCATGAGGATTTTTGAAAAGTAGAAATGCAATACTGATCAGCTAAAATTTATGGGCGTAGCAATAGTCAGACTAATAAGTTTGGCTGACTTCTAAATACTTTATTATTAACCGCGGGTACACGGACAGCTGGATAGGACCACGTTCGAGCCCGGCGTTGGCAGTTAGCTGCCTGCCGGCTGCTGCCAGCACTTGCAGCAGTGGACGCATTGCTGCCAGCCCAGCGAACTAATCACAAAGCACGAATATTTTGCAACAACTTTTCGGCCAACCTGCCAGGGCAGGAAGTGAATTGCAATAATTCAATTTCCAGTGGCACATACACGAACCTGAGGTTCTGTCCAAAAGCACACGGACAGTCACTGATAGCTCAAGCACTATGCAGGTGGCGGAGGACAGGACGGGCTCTTGAGTCTTCAAGGAAAAAGTTCACGGTCGTGCTCTGAGTAAGCACGATATCGCCACGAATCGAGGGGGCATCCCGGTGGTGCAACTATGGAGTCACTATAGAGTGTGCAGTTGAAATGTCACAAAACTTGGAGGTCAAAGGGTCAAGGGCAAGGCCCATCAGCAGGAGCTCCGCTCAGCTGCTCACTGCACGACGCACGAGCTCAAATGACAAGGCCAAGGCCACCACCAGCAAGGCGCGACCGAGTGCGAGGCGGAAATGACAAAAGACAGTATATCAGCTCGCATCGTCGGCAGACCTAGCTGGTAAGCTTGGCCGTGAAGCAGCTTGTGCAGGCAGAACTGTTAGCTTAGGGAAGCTGATTGAAGATCAATCGGTAAGGTCCTTGCGACAGAAAGCCAGCATTAGAGCTTCTGCGTCTCGCCACCTAGTTATGAACATTTAGTAAATAACAGCTGCCGGCGTCTGATCATGTGCTACTCGCTCTCTCAGCCGCAGCACGGGCGACTTTCAGCGACAGCACATGAAGCGACAAGAAGTGACAAACTCTCGTAGTTGAGCTCTTCATCAGCCCTGCGGCTAACCTCGGCCTCCAATTTGTCGCGACGCTGCGAAAATTCACGAAACTTATCGAGGAAAAATGAACGCAGAAGCTCTTCAGCTTAGCGAAATGTGAAGCCAAGATTGTAGGTAGCTTCGTCGGTCTCTTGATCCGGCGGCGTACCGAGCGCAAATACTTCATCGGGCTTTCATCGTACTCATGCAGCAGAGTTGCAGGTCCTATCTTAACGGGAGGCTTTGGGGCATTGGTCATTTCGAGTGGCAGCAGTCATCCAGCGAGCTTCCTAAGTACCACGGGATCTGTGCCTGGCCCACTTCTTTTCGCAATTTGTACTCTACCTCTTGTCAAATATAATTGCCAAGCAATCTGTGCCTGGCCCACTTCTTTTCGCAATCTGTACTCTACCTCTTGTCAAATATAATTGCCAAGCACAATATGAATTCAGATGTCACACAGCTGTCCCTGTGGCTTTGACACATCCCTGCATGCCAGCACTTCAAACAAGTTTAACTCACTTGCTGCACGTATTGCTGGCACTCATACTTGGATGGAAACTACAGTTTCTAAAAAATTAAAATTAAGATTAATCCAATTTATTGGCTATACGAAAACACATTATTACTTAGAAATTGGAAAAACTAACCCTCAATAGGGCTCGGTCAGCGTATTTCCTGTGTCATCGGAACGAAATCCGGGTATTCTGTTCCAAAGTGACCTTTCACTACACGATCACATCAGCACCCCAGTCAAGTCTGCCTACTTTCAGCCACGTAACATTGCAAGATTCCGGACTGCTTAGATAGGGATGCCAAATCCAAGTAGGTCAATGCATTTGTGACATCCGATTTAGAATTCTGTAACCCATTACTCTCAGGTCTTCCGGCCTGTGCAATAAAGCACACGCCGCTGGAGCAAAGCTCTACTGATAGGCTCGTCTGTCGTGAACGTGGAAGTTATAGCACCACAGAGTGTCTCACCGAAATGCACTTGCTTCCAATCGCGTAGCCCAGAGATTTTTGGGTTTTGTCACAAACTTTTAGGTCTCTTCCTTGTCTTGCCCCAGACTACTTGTCTGTGCTACTTCCTAATCATGCTAGGCATCGTGACACCCGCTCTTCTGACATAAGTCTTTTAGCTGTGCCTCAACAATCTTACATTTTTGGAGACCTTGCCTTGAGTTCGTATGCCTGCAAAGCCTGAACTCGCTCTCGTCTGACGGCTCGATAATCTCTGATTTCAGCAGAAGCTAAACATTCACCTACCCCTCACTGTATTTACTGGGTCCACGTGAATTTTTCTTTGTGCGCTTATGCATTCTGACAATGTCTCTATTATATTGACACGTTTCTTCCGGAATGTGCAAAGTGCTCGACCAGGCGAGGCTGGGGGCGGCTGAGACAATTATTGAAGGAATTTACCGTACGGTTTAGCCAGATAGTAAAAAAATACCACCCCACCTCCCGTGGCTGCGGCTGCCGCGCTAGGGGTGTGGCCTCCGCCTTTGCTAGTATTCGAGAAATGCCCCAGCTTCAGACCAATCTGAGCAGCCACAAGCCCTGCCCGGCAGAGCGGAGAGCAGAGCAAAGATGACGTGCGGAGCGCCGCCTACTTTCGCCCGAAACTTCGACGTCTAGATCGTCCGTAAATGCGAAGTCTAGATTGACAAGAAAAAGCTCTTCACAGGCGAGTCAAGGAGCTTCGCTACCGTCCACACGAAATCGCCTGCTTGACGCCAGGTGGCGTCCGGCCAATTTTACTGACGGACTCGAGAGTAGGTTATTGACGAAAGCCTGCCAGTCGCCATTCTGGGCTCTGCTACGCCGCCATCCTTCTAAACTCACTGCCGGCGCTCCGAAGAATGGAGCCAAAATGGTTGAACGCAGAAGCTCTTTAGTTTAGCTAATGGTGATGTTAAAATACAGAATGGCCAACGACCTCGTGCCACTGTGGCACTGAGAGCTGAACATAGTTAAACTCAGCTGGGCAACGGTAAGCGGACGCCGTCTGATTTTGCCGCCCGTTTTTCGCTCCCTCGATTGAGCTCCTTTAGCAAAACTGGCGTTTCTCGGCTCTCAACCCTGAGCGCCTGCAAGCCTCGACTTTAAATGACCGTTCACGTACCTGACCCAACTCTCGATGCACTGTCTGAATGCGTGTACACGTTCATAAATGCGTTTCAGCGTCGGTCGCACCGTCATTTTCCCATCGGCCGTGGTCTGTGATCGGAGACCGTATCCACTGACATATGTGTAAGCCCTGGACGAATGGGGGATAACTCTCACGCTACGAGACGTACCTGCCTTACTCGGCGCTATAGTTTGGCCCAGGGGTAAGACGCTCGTCTTTAACGAACAAGATCGTCACGGGCTCGAGCACTGCGGCATCTGTACCGTGCCTGGATGGAGACTAAATTCTCTTAAGGCGCTGCGAAAATTATTGATGCATGTATTTATAGAACTCAACAATGGCTTAATGCAAGCGTCTATTTTGGTGGCGGATGCACGTGCAGCAGTAGTTTTAAAATGCAGAGCGATGGCAAGTCGTCCGCGTTGGGTAGTCGCACCTGGGACGCTCGAGCAGACCACTAGCCTCGGTGCGGCCTTGATGACCTCGACCTCGAAATAAGCGCGGGCACCACGGGCTGCCTCGAGCGTGAGTGGCTGCGGATCGCTGCGGGGGGGGGGGGGCGGCGGTCATACTGTGCGTACTGACGGAGGTGAGGGTGTACGGCGGCGCTACGACGCATCGCTGACGAAAGTGACGCTTAAAGCATCGCCAGAAAATCTCGCACCCGCTGGCCCGATGCCATCCATGCACCAGGGTCTCACCGAACGGTCGCGAGTCCATTTGAGAAGGGGTAGATGTCAAAATGTGCAGCGACGGGCACCACCCATTCGTGACCTTTGCTGGGTCTTAGCCCAAGGGTAAGATGCTCGCACTTCGCTACCCAGGTCGTGGGTTCGAGCTCTGCAGTGGGGGATCCTTTATTGCTCACTGCAAGCGGTGGTGATAACCGTTAAAGCTATTCTGTCGCTATACAAACATGGCTGTTTAATCAGGTCCCCTTTAACTTTTAATGTGCGAGGCTAGCAGGAACATTTCGCTGTGCAACTTGTAATATTGTACGAGAGCGCTTCCGATAAGGGGAGCTCGATAGGCGGCTGGTTCAAGTGCCACGACCCGGTGCTCGTGGCAACAGGCGTCCTACGGCCTGTGGCGCTGCCGAAAACCGTGGAGACATGTCGGGCAGGCAATGGCTGCGTGCACCTCGCTTGCCTGCGCTATCGCTCTCGCTGCTGCGGTCACAACCAGACCGAGTTTCTTTCATTAGGGCCGCTGCGGCGAAGCTCATTCAGCGGTCGCACAAATAACGGGCGGCCAGAACAATGCGGCTTGCGGAGGCAATGTGCTACGCGATGAATGTAATGTTATAACAATTTGCTCGAGCGCGGCCGGCGAGCGCTTGCTTGAGCGAGTACAATTGATCGCGAAGTTCTGCTTGAACGACTAAGAACAACGATCGGTCTGGCAGACGAAGCACTGGCGTGGTTTAAATCCTACTTGTCTGATCGTGTTCAATCCGTGTCGTGTGGGGGTCAGGTCTCAGACATGAGAAGGGTCACCTGTGGAGTCCCTCAAGGGTCTGTACTTGGTCCCTTGCTGTTCTCTATTTATACGCAACCTCTGGGAAAAGTGATTAAGGCCCATGGAATAGGATATCACTTCTATGCTGACGATACTCAGCTGTATTTGTCATTTAAACCGTCGGAATCTGCTGCAGCAACTGAGAAACTGAATGCTTGCCTTGCCGATATTCGATCCTGGATGTCGGAAAACTTCCTGAAATTAAATGACGATAAAACCGAACTGCTTCTCATAGGACACCCTAAGCGTGTGGCTGGATTAAAAGGCTTTGCTGTTCTAATAGGTGATGCTATTGTGTGACCTTCACCACGTGCTCGTAATCTAGGTGTCGTGTTCGACAGCTGCCTCAATTTCAAAAGCTTCATTCAGAAGACTGCCTCTACAGCGAGCCATCACATCCGATCCCTATCCAAGATTAGAAGCTGTCTCCCACAGTGGCTTGTAAAAAATTTAACTAGCTCTTTATTTCTGTCTCGGCTTGATTATTGTAATTCCCTTTTGGCTGGGCTACCAAAGAAAGCTATTATGCCACTACAGCGGACTATGAATATGGCTGCAAGGCTGGTCTTCAAGTCCCAGCGGTTTGAGCACGTGTCACCTTTGCTGGAAGAGCTAGGATGGTTGCCGGTTGAGCAAAGGATACGGAGCAAAATTCTTACGCTGACCCACAAGGCCCGCCACGGCTTGGCTCCTTCATACCTAGCTGAACTGCTGCATCAGTTTCAGCCTGTTCGCGCTATCAGGTCCTGTGTGGACAATAAATTAGCTGTCCCATTCCTCCGCTTAAAGACAGTTGGCGACAGAAGCTTTAGCTCTGCAGGTCCTACACTGTGGAACTCGCTTCCACAATTCCTACGCAATGACATCTACTCTCCAACTGCCGACTATGGCACACCTTTTTTCAGCGGTCCTGAACTGCTACTTCCATGCTACTCACTACCTCAACTGCTCTCCTAACTCTGCTATGCTTCCCACTTTCTCTTTGTTGCGTGAGACGAAGTCTGTTGGCTACCGAATGCGTACCGAAAGCCGGTTAGGCTGTGAGTGCGCTATACAAAACTCTGCTGCGTAACACCCACATGGTCTTTATGACTTTGTGGAGTTACTGACGGAGATACATTACATTACATTACATTACTATTCGAAGCCGGGGTGGATGCTTTGAGATCGCTGAGTCGGCTGGATGACGGAGCTCGCTACAGCAGGCAAGGAGGAGGAGGAGAATGAGAATGATGGAGAGGATGGAGAGGAGAAGGAGGATGGAGAGGAGCATGGAGAGGAGAAAGAGGAGGCGGTGGAGGAGAGCGAGAGGAGAACGAGGAGCGAGAGGAGAAGAAGGAGGAGCAAGAGCGAGAGGAGTAGGAGGAGGAGGATGAAGAATAGTCAGGTGAGCTCGCGAAGCCAGAGCGGGCGGACCGATATCGCTCAGGAAGTTTCTGGGCATAGGTCGGACTACTGCGGAGGCCGGGAACTACTGCTTCCTTGGCCCCCAGCTCTGGTGACGTGAAGCGCTCGCAGTCGACGCACAAACGCACCTCCATCGCACGCAGCCGCCCTAGCCTCAGTGCTCTGACCCTACCACTTCCCATCATGAGGCTGATGTGCTTTTGCGAAGACTGACGGCATTGCTCAAGTCTGAAAGATTCCAGCGAGTCGCCTAGCCCGTCGCCACGCCGACACGGCACCCTCGCAGCTACGGGGGGGGGGCCGAGTAGCTCAGCAAACGTGTAGGGGGATGCAGGTCAAGGGTTGCGCCGTTAGCCGGCTCGGTCTCCGGCCAGGTATGCGGAGGGCAAACGCTGACAGCTAGAGCGCAGGCGACGAGGTGCTAGCGCACTGCCGGGGTTACATGGGGGGAGTGAGAGAGAGAGAGAGAGAGAGAGAGAGAGAGAGAGAGAGAGAGAGAGAGAGAGAGAGAGGCGCAGCGGGTCCCAAGTTTACCGGAGGTAAAGGTCAGCCTCGTAGGCGGCCCGGGCAGCTCGACCGAAACGCAATACGCGCAGACGCCTGAAGGGGTAATCGATTCGGGTTCGTATACTAAGAAGAGGCCGTCCGGCAGCGCGTAGCCTAGTAACGCCCTAAAGTCTCCCGTCGCTACTAGGCGCGCTTGCCTGTTTCGCTGTTCCGGGAGAATTCCGGAGCAGGTCCGGTCTCGGTCGCCCGCCGGTGTGTCGGGCGGGCCAAAAGTTCGCGAAACATTCAGCTTGGCGTGGCGTGGCCGGACGGGACAAACCGAACGTCTTATCGACAACTGACGGCTGGCTCCCGGCGTAGGCGCTTTGGCCAAGGCACGGTTTAAGCAATGGCGGTGGGAACTGACCACCTCGTGCGACGCGACGAGCGTTTCGCTGTTGTGGCTGACGAGCCTCGGCGCCCGCCCGCCGGGCTCGTCCAGCGGGCAATCTGCCGGCGCGAGAGGGCGCCGGGTCGTTGTGCGCCACGGAGGTTGCCGAGGACGAACGGCCGGCCGGCCGGCCGTCCGAGGCGCGGACTCGGCTCGAAGCGAGCGAGCGCGCGCAGCGCGAGACGAACTTCCCTGCCCAGCCAGCGGCCGGCGCCGAACGGGGGTCGAGAGAGAGGGAGAGAGAGAGAGAGAGAGAGAGAGAGAGAGAGAGAGAGAGAGAGAGAGAGAGAGAGAGAGAGAGAGAGAGAGAGAGAGAGAGAGAGAGCGTGCGCCTGGATGCTCGCACCTGCTTAAAGTCGACCGCGGTCGTCGTCTTCCAGGTCGGCGCGGCGGATCCGTCGCCGCCGCCCTTGAAGACGTGGCTCTGCCGCAGGCCGCTGACGAGCTCGTCCGCCAGCTTCCTGCGCTCCTTTCCGTACAGCTCGGTGCGGCGACGGGCCGCGAACGCGCGGAGCACATCGTCGCCGCCGCCGCCGTCGTCGTCACCTGACGCTAACTTGGCGGCCATTGCGGGCGTATACGGGGCAGCGGCGGTCGGCTAAGACGCGCGCGCGCGCGGCCGGCCTAGCACTGAGTGCGCCGTCGCCTCGCGAGCGCCTGCGAGTGAGGGCGGGTGGGCGGGCGGTCGGTCGGTCGATCGGTCGTTGGGGTCGACCCTAACCGGCAAGCGCGGGACCGGAAGCGGTAGCTAGGGAGACCGGTCGGTTAGTGACCGCTTCGAGACCGATTTCAATGCGCCGGAAACCGTGGCCTCCCGACTCTCTCTCTCTCTCTCTCTCTCTCTCTCTCTCTCTCTCTCTCTCTCTCTCTCTCGCTCGCTCGCTCGCTCGCTCGCTCTCCGCAGCCGCATCGATCGGCTCGAGCGGCTGCGGGGGGGGGGGGGGGGGGGCTCGAAGTGCGACCGGAGCGAAGCATGCAGGAAGTCCTGAGCGCTGGCTGGCTGGGCGCCGCGGGTAGCGAGAGACGAGCGAGAGGCCACACGGGGCCAGTCGGACGGCGCAGCTGCACTGCGGCGCCCAGACTGACTTGCCAGCCACGCCGCTGCTTGGCTGCAGGCGCGTGGCCTCGGCTAACGTCGGTTGGCCTTTGCAGTGCCTTGCCTCGCTACACCGCTGCAGTGCCCGGGGCAGTGCGTCGCAGCGCGCGGCTCGCCATGCCACCGAGCGTCAGTTCCTGTCCTCAGGCCGAGGATCGGCCTAGGGCGCAGGTGGCCGGTTGTAACGGCAATATTAATACAAAATCTGTGCAGGGCAGCCTGAAGACAACTTAATTTCAACTAGAAGCAAAATAAAAATAATAATAAAATAATCCGAACGTGAAGCAAGTTAATTAGTGCAGACGTAAGAGGTGCACACTATCAGTACGCTTAAAGCCCGTGAAAGACACTCGGGCACTCGGCACTCGGGCGGAGCAAACGCTGTAAGGAGTGTTTATCTTGAGTGTTTATCTTCTTTCAGACTGTATTCAAGCCGCAGAATTTCACGACGTCTTTCGGCAAAAACAGGCTTCGACGGCGCGGAACTGGGGAGCCCAGGGAGCAAATGTTTCACGTAGATCACGTGTCGTGGCCAGAGAACAGAGGGATCTGAATGCCATTCACGTGGGACCTTGAAATCGATTAAATTGCCGCTTTGCTGCGAGCAGATGCAGGTCGGTGCAGAAGACACGTAGCGCAGTAGCTACGGCATTCGCAACCGAAAGCCTAGCTGCGAATTTCCGTACCCTCTGCAAGCATCTTAGTGCACAAGCAATACGACCAGGCGCTTACAGCTGGTGCTAAACTCTGCAGCTCGGCTTGTCTGTCGTGAGCGTCGCAGTTGCCACATCACACTAATTCTCACCGACCTGCACTGGCTACCCGTCAAGCAACGGATCGACTTCAAGGTTTCGTCGCTCACTTTTAGGTCACTTCATTCTTTGGCTCCAGCCTATCTCTCAGATCTACTCCCTCACCAGGCCAAGCATCGTATCACCCGCTTTCCGGAATCCAACAGTCTAAAAATACCTCGTACAAACTTCAAATCCTTTAGAGACCGTGCATTTAGTTCGTATGCTCCCAAAGCCTATAACTCACTCTCGACTTGCGTCAGAACATCCCCTGTCTTGACTACATTTAAAAAGAACTTAAAAACACATCTATTTAGGACGGCATTTAGTGGGTTCCTGGGATCCTTCATGTGCTTATGGGTGCTGACACTGTGCATGCTGCCACTTACCCCACTTGCATGCTGACCCTGTGCATGTCGCCCCTAACCATGTTATTCATGTTGTTTATCAAGCATGATACTACTCGCCATTCAATCGCATTTCCTTTCGCAGCAAATGTAAAGCGCCTAGAAAGAGATTGAGTTCTCTGAGGGCGCATTATCAAGTGCATTATTATTATTATTATTATTATTAAGCAGTAAACTGCCCACGTCTAGGCGGAATCTCACTAACTTTGCGTCATTTCAAGTCAGAGCTAATGAAGCATCTGTTTCTCTGAGCTTTCTCAGCTACCCAGTGAACTTGCCTTTTGTCGCTGTGCATATTGTCGTTTGGTTCGTCCATTAGAGAGCCAGCCGATGGACAATGCCAACGGTTTATTGCACAAGGCACGGAGCAGCAAGACGCACGACTGCCTTCGCCCCCTTCTCACACTCGAGTCTCCCCTCCCGCCCTCCTCTAGTCCACCATCTCCCCACCAGCAGGTTACCGGCCTGTCTCCATCCCACATCACAGGCGGACCACAGCTGTGCACCGGCCGACCCTGATGGTGAATCCACCATCTGGCCACCAGCGGGTTACTGGCCTGTGTCCACGCCACATCACAGGCTTATCAGAGGAGCCGGCATACAATACATGCACACACACGTACGAACTACACGCCCCCTTGACGTTAAGGTCACAAGTCATAGGCCGGTATACAGTACATACATACATACGTACATACGAACTACACTTATAATAATAATAATAATAATGCATATGATATAGCGCCCTCGAAAAAAATCAATCTCATTATAGGCACTTTTCATTTGCTTCAAAGGTAGCACGATGCTTTGCATAATTACCTGATGATGGCTTGATTCTGCATGATTCAGTGTCTGCTAATAACCAAGAGTCCGTGGAATAGCCAGTGGCCCTGAGAGTGTCCACGTCTCCTTTTTCATGCTTGTCTAAGCATGTCGTGTGGGGCTCAGGTCTCATTCAACCGAGCAGTCGCCTGTGGAGTCCCACAAGGGTCCGTCCTCGGTCCTTTGCTGTTCTCCATTATCTCGCAACCTGTGAAAAAAGCCTATGGCACAGGCTATCCCTTTTATGCGGACGATAGACGGCTGTATTGCCATGTAAACCGTCGGAATCTCCTCTCCAGCGACTGATACACTTGATGCTTGCGTTTTAGACATTCGATCATGGATGTCGGCTAATGTCCGTAAGCTAAACGACTATGAAGCAGAACCAGAACTGCTACTTATTGGAACCCTAGTCTTGGGGCTGGACGTGAAGGCTTTGCTCATCTAATGGGTGATGCTGTTGAGCTACCATCACCTTGTGGGCAGAATTTTGGTGTGGTCCTTGACAGCCGCCTCAATTTTGAAGCTCTATTAAGAAGACTACTTCCGCAGCTAACCATTACGCAGATCCTTGTCTAATAATAATACACTTGATAAAGCATCCTCAGAGAACTCAATCTCTTTCTAGGCGCTTTACATTTGCTGCAAAGGGAAACGCGATTGAATAGTGAGTGGTATCGTGCTTGATAAATAACACGAATAACATGGTTAGGGGTGACATGCACAGGGTCAGCATGCAAGGTGTGGTTAATGGCAGCATGCACGGTGTCAGCACGCATAAGCACGTAAAGAACGAATCACTGGGACCCACTAAATGCTGTCCTAAATAGGTGCGTTTTAGTTCTTTTTAAATGTGGTCAAGTCAGGGGATGCTGTGACGCAAGTCGGAAGTGGTTCTAGGCTGTGGGAGCATAAGAACTAAATGCACGGTCTGCAAAGAATTTGAGGTTTGTACGAGGTATTGGTAAACTGTTTCCGAACTGTCTCCAAAAAGCATGTGGTACAATGCTTGGCCTGGTGAGGGAGTAGATCTGAGAGGTAGGCTGGAGCCAAAGAATGGAGGGATCTTAAAATGAGCGGCGAAACCTTCAAGTCGGTCCGTTGCTTGACTGGTAGCCAATGCAGGTCAGCGAGAAGTGGTGTGATGTGGCAACTGCGACGCTCACGACAGACAGGCCTTGCTGCAGAGTTTTGCACCAACTATAAGCAACTGATAGCACATGCGGGTAGGCCAGCAAGATTAGGAACTGGCTTTCGCGGTGGCTCGCAAAAAACTAGCTTCCTGGTTCTGTCTCGACTAGATTATTGCAGTTCCCTTTTGGTTAGGCAACCAAAAAAAGCCACTAGTCCACGGCAGCCGGGGATGAATATGGCTGCAAGGTTAGCTTAAAAATCCCAGAGGTTCGACCATGTGTCACTTTTGCTGAAGAGCTTGAACGGCTACCGGTTGATCAACGGATATAGAGCAAAGTTCTTACGCTGACCCGCAAGGCCCACCCCGGCTTGGCTCTTTCATACTTAGCTGGACTGCTACACCAGTTTCAGCCTCCTCGTGCCATCGGGTTCTGTATGGACAATAAATTAGCTGTTTCATTCCTCCGCTTAAAGACAGTTGGCGACAGAAACGTTTGCTCTGCAGATCCTAGACTGTGGATATCGCTTCCACAATTCTTACGCAACAACAACTACTCTCCTGCTGCCGACTATTCTACATCCTTTCCAGCCATTCTTAGCTGCTACTTCCATGATAATAACTATCTTAACTTCTCTTTCGACTCAGCTATGCTTCTCATCTTCTCTTTGTAGCGTGAGATGAATTCCGCTGGCTACCGAAAGCGTACTGGAAGCCGTTTAGGCTGTGGGTTCGCTATAAAAAGCAATCCTGTGTAACGTGAGCATAGTTTTTTTTGGCTTTGTTGAGTTACAGAGGAAGATAAAAGACACAAGGCCTTTTATTAACTCTTGGTTATTGCTTTTCTCGCAGCGGGTTGTAAAACGTCTGTATAGAGACTTGATTCTCCAGGGCGAAATACGAAGACTTAGTGTTAATGCTCATGACGACCTGCATCAAAGTTACCATCTGCAAAATACTGTGGGAGGTTGTAAATCAAATATGTAAACGTCATATCGATCCGCCTCAGAATCGGCCATCTCCTATAACTCTCCAGCTTTCCCGTAACTATTGAGATATTTTTGTTTTATTCAAGAGATATTGCCACCATTCAAGTGAATATGTCAGTAATGCAAACTACAAGAAAGAGTTGAGGTGCTGAACGATGGAAAAAGAACACAGCACAGGTACTGCGGTGCGTTATCTCGATAAAAAAAGGTGTGCCCATATTGTGCTCGGCGATTACATGGGCAAGAGGGAGAGTGCATGTTTTGATAAGATGTTAACGTAAAAATATCCCTGAGGCATCCCTTTCCAGTAGAATTAGCAAAGAGACGCTGCAAGCTAGCAAGTCTGGAAAGGTCGCTCAATATACACAGGCAGAAGGGCACACTCTGTGCAAAGATTTTCTCCAAAACTAGAATCCACTTTCTGGGTCGGTTGTTTTAAGGGGTTTAGTGGCTGTAGGCCCCTGCTCGTTTCAGTGGCTTTCACAGAAACGGTAAGGTGACGCCGAGCGACAGTTGATTGAGTACTAGTTGTCATGTGCCTACAAATGCGTTTGAAAAATGCAGGGACGGGAGCTTAGGCTAAGGATTAATTTATCAAGTTAGTTGCTTCCAAGAAATTACCAAGGAAACAATCTTATACCTAAAAGCAATTAAAAATAACAGCCGATGGGCAACTAAACTGCGACAAACAATGAACAGTTAAATTTCTCAGACACGTTTCGCTGATTTTAATAAGAGGCTCAACGACGAGTGAAATATTGCACCACCGACCGTTGCTATGCTCAGCTGGGCTGATATTATTCTTGCGAATCTTGCTTATTATCGGTTACCTTTCGGTAGAATAAGCTAGCGACTCCGCAGTCGATAATGGCGGGCGACAATCCTCTGGAAAAGCGTTTCCTCCTTCTTTTGTCACCTGCCAAGCAAGTTCTATCCGAGCCATCCACCGGCACTTTCTTCTTGCAGCCTGCCGCTGGATCGATAAAATAACAAATTAAAGTAACATATGGGTTTCGTGAAGCACCAAGCCCAAGGTCAAACGAGCAGTCAAGGCACAGTCTTGCCATCATGAGACGAAACATCTAAATAAATTACTGAGCGTAGATAGCCGAGGTCCTGCCTAGTACTGCGGTCTGATGCTCGAACCTCACGAACCAGGTCGTAGTCCTCCAGCTTGCAGACAGTCTTAGCCCAGGAGGTCAGGCGTTCGCTCTTCACTAACCGAATGGTGGGTTCGAATACTGCAGTGGTCAACCCTATATAACCAGAGCATGCCTTGGTGATAGCGGTGAAGGTTTTTCTGCCGCCCGCCATATAAATGAGGAAAGAAGGATGCCAAATCAGTAAAAACCAATTTTTCTTTAAGCGCGAAGTAACCGCTGAGGCTTTTCTGCCACCGGACAGACGAGGCTGTCGAATTAGCCCATTTTCACTTTCAGAAGGATCGGCTTGATAAACAAGATTTGATCAAGGGTCTTCCCAAGACACTTTGAGAATATTTTCGTGCGAAGCTCCTGCAGCAGCAGCAGCAAAATAGAGGCGAAGATGGCCTCTGTAGGAGAAGGATGGAGGAGGAGGATGGAGAAGGAGGAGGAGGATGGAGGAGGAGGACTATGGAAGAAGAAGAAAATGGAGGGAGGATTGAGGATAGGTTAGGAGGATGGAGGATGGAGGAGAATGGAGGAGGAGGAGGAGGACGGAGGAGGACTGCTCAAAGTGGCGAAACCACCTCGAGATCTTACCACTTCTTGTGGTTTCGCTGTTCGACGACAAATAAGTTGGTGAAGAGTCAAAGGGTTGAGGCTCGATGGGACCATGCCGGCCATAGAGAAGGAGGATCACTAGCATAACTAGCAAAGACAGCGACAGCTCTACTGTCTATCTGCGTGCCTGTCCCAATTCTATTTATTAGAGATGTTGTGACAGGATATCCTGCAGTGACCGGACGATTCATGGATCATAGAAATGTAGGAACTGGGAGCTAGGAACTGTTGGTCTTGCTTGCTGCCTTGGACTTGAAGGTTAGAAGTCCAGCCTTCAGTAGTCTGTTAGATGGCAGTTCGATTTCGTCTGATTATTTGTCCATTTTCTAATCTCAGCAGGTAAGATCTTGGTGAGTTGTGGTGGTCCACGACTTTAATTGGGAGTCACTTCTTGCCCGTTAAGATGCATAATTTTTTACTGAGAATTAATAATGATTAGTCTCTTCATGGGCCCATTGCAACCACCTTTCGTAGCAGCAAGCAGTTGGCGAACCACTGGTGGTGCTGCCAAACAAGGTAATAATGCTTGCTCACCAAGAGGCAATAGTGTCATCAACTGGCGAAGTAGCTGGCTTAGGATGTCCGTCCTCTACGGGCACGTTCCTCACGGTGCGCAGGACTGAACTCAAAGATTTGCTGAAGATTTTCATCATAGCTCCCTCGGATGAAGCACCCTGTCAGCTCCTATTGCTCTGACGATAACACGGGCTAGAGGTAAGAGTCCGAACACGTAAACGAGCCGCAAAGTTTCGAAACTCGGTTTCTAGAGAACTGCGGGCCATTCTTACTCTTTAGCTCCTTCAGGATCCCGAAGTTTTCAATCAATGAATAGAAGATCAGTATAGAGGCTTTGTCCGTGCTCACTGCAGAGAGCTTATCTATAGTGACCCATTTGCTATAATAATCAACAGTCCGCATATAATCGCTTCCATCAAGGTGGAACAGGTTCTGGTGCGGGTATTTCGGAAGATCATGCACCATAGAGGTCATAGGTGGGTTAGCGTTTCGGTTACCTTCAAATTTTCTGCACGCTACCATCATGACCTTGATGTAATTAACGTACCCAGGCTAGTAGGCCCGAGGTTATGGCAAGCGTGATAGTTTTTTCAATGATAAAATTACTTTCGTGAAGGAATTGCAAAGCCTGTTGGCGAAATGAACGAGGAATTACCACATGTTCGCCTTTGAAGATCAGGCCACTGTGAGTTGTCCAATCACACCGAACAACCCAGTAAGGCTTCAAACAAACAGACAGCTGTCGGTGCCTATCTGGCCACCTTGTCCCAAGGAATGCAAGTAATATTAGAGGAGTCATGTCGTCAGCTGCTGCTCGTCTGCAGGCTTCGCCTTGGTCGTGTGCGGGTAGGGTCTAGTAAAGAACAGATGCAATCTGTTACTCTTTTAGCCAATCATACCTTGTGTGCATCGGCTATGACAAGTTCCTTTCCAGGCTTATGGACTAACGTGATGTGATAGCTCAGGCAGTGAAGTCTCATGCGTAGCAATTGTGGGAAGACCTCATCGATAGGCTTATGATGAGAAGTAGTGGTTTATGATATCTTTCCACAATGAGGCTCTGTACGAAAGATACATTGGTGAAAAGGTCAAGACTTAATTGGATAGCCATAATCTCCTCTTCTATTTGAGCTTATCGCTGCTGAATTTGAGTCAATATTCGAGGCGCATAGGCGACGTGTCTACGTTTTTTCAATAATACTGCCCCAAGGCCATGTCTGGAAGCATCCACCATCAGCGTAATGGGCGACGTTGCGTCGTATAAGCCAAGCAGAGGAGCATTAATCACAAGGCTTTTCACGTCGTCAAAGAGTTTAGTTAAGATTCTTGCCCCAACCAAGATCTGGCCGAGGTCGTGGGCTTGAGCCCGTGGCATATGTGAATCACCTGAATAAAGAGTACTTTGTCTTTGAGCGCTATACCAGATGAATTATATTTTTTTCGCATGGTTGGCGTCCCAGCACCACGGGTTCTCCGCCGGCGTCAAGTATCGTTAAAATGTAGGCACGTCCACTAACTTAGTGAAAATCTTGGCTAAGTAATTAGCCATCTCTAGCAGCCACAAGACATTGACATAAAGGTACGGTAAAATCTATGATCGCTTCTACCTTGGGGGTCTGGCCTAATTCCCCAGGCCGATAAGGCATAGCCAATGTAAAAAATCGCAGACAGGCCAAACTTGCATTTCTCGGCATTAAAGCCGAGGTTAATCTCCCGGCATCTCGCGAGAACCCATTTCAGGCATGTGTCGTGCTCATCAATATTAGATCCACTGAAAAGGTTTTCATCAATGTATGTATGAATCCCAGGGATTTCCGCAAAATGGCTCGAAATAATTCTGTTAAAGACCTCAGGGGCTGAAGCAATACCAAATGGCAAGCGAAAAAAGTTAAAAGTGTCATAACGGTGTGGTGATCGTCGTTAGAAGACTACTGGCCTCATCGAGTTGTACCTTTGCTTTGATCCCTCCCAGCCTTCGAGCACCTCAAATTCTCTCAACTCACTTGCTGCATGCATTGATGACATCCGATCATGGATGGCAGCAAATTTTCTAAAACTAAACGATGATAAAACTAACTTACTAGTTATGGGCAAACCTAGTGTTATTCAGAAATTGGAAAGGCTGACTTTCAAAATTGGCTCTGCCAGCATATCTCCAGTTGCATCAGCTCGAAATCTAGGTGTCATATTCCAAAGCGACCTCTCGTTAGACGACCACATCAGCTCCACAGTCAAATCAGCCTATTTTCAGCTTCATAACATTGCTAAAATTAGGGCTTGTTTAGATAAGGATACCACGTCCAAGTTGGTCCATGCATTCGTGACATCTCGTCTCGACTTCTGCAACTCACTGCTGACTGGCCTACCAGCATGTACGATCAGGCGATTGCAGCTGGTGCAAAACTCTGCAGCTAGGCTTGTCTGTCGTGAGCGTCGCAGTTGCCACATTACTCCACTTCTCGCCGACCTGCACTGGTTACCAGTCAAGCAACGGATTGACTTCAAGGTTTTGTCGCTCACTTTTAGGTCTCTTCATTCTATGGCTCCAGCCTATCTTTCAGATACACTAACCCATCAGGCAAAGCATCGTACCACTCGCTTTTCGGAATCCAACAGTCTAGAAATACCTCGCACAAACCTTAAATCCTTTGGAGACCGTGCATTTAGCTCGTATGCTCCCACAGCCTGGAACTCCCTCCCGACCTGCATCAGAACATCCCCTGACCTGACCACATTTAAAAGAAACTTAAAAACATACCTATTTAGGACAGCATTTAGTGGGTCCTTGTGATTCGTCCTCGATGTGCTTATGCGTGCTGACACTGTTCATGCTGCCACTGACCACATTTGCATGCTGACCCAGTGCATGTAACCCCTAACCATGTTATTCATTTTGTTTGTTTTTCAAGCATGATTTTACTTACTATTCTATTGCGTATCACTTTGCAGCAAATGTAAAGCGCCTAGAAAGAGATTAAGTTCTCTGAGGGCGCTTTATCAAGTGCAATATTATTATTATTATTATTATCGAGTGCCACCTGCATTAACAAAAAGCATGAGTAAATGGCTTAAAGCATGCAGCGTACTGAAGTGCTTATAGCTAACTAGTTGTGGTTGTTTTATTGCCATGCCGTGACTGTTTGGGCCGATGGCGTGGCTGCTGGTTTATGGGCAATGTCGGTTTATTCGGAAACGGTTTTACGAGGGCGAGTCACTGCCGGGATAGGAGCAGGCAGGGGGAAACAAGACGGAGGGGAGAACGGCTGTGCGGTGTAACGCTGCGAGCGTTGACGGAATACAATAATGTTGAGGCAGCCCTCTGTGTCTGCCTTTCGTCGTTTTCGTTTCACCCACTCGCGTTTGGTGTCAGAGTGTCAGCTTACACCATTCATGAAGAGATCTCCTCAGGTGTCCGGAACTGATAGCGTTCGCGTCACATTGCATCATTTAGTGCCCTTGTGTCAGTGCACATGTGAGCTTTACTGTGCCAGTCTTTGTTACTAATAACTAATACATTTGGGTTGACCAATTCTGAGCTCTTGGTAAATTTTACAAGGATCCCATCCTTGACCTTGACCATCCTTGACATCCTTGACCAGGACCTGAAGGTGGTTCCCGAGCCGATACTTGTATTTGAAAATAAAGCGACGCTCCACTAGGACGACCGTCTGGGCATCCGGGTGCAGCTTGATTTTATATTCACCGTGCAGGCGTCCTGACCAATTAAAGACGTCAGGAAATTCATCCCTCGAATTAATAGTGGCACGACGTGGTGTAGCGATCAGCAAAGCCTGGTCCTCGATAGCATGCAGTTCTTTGAGGCTAGGCTGGCCTAAGAGAGCTGGCAAGACTTCATTGACGACAGCGAATTTAAGGGTCTGCCGTTGCCCTTTAAAAAGCACAGGAAACTCATCTTGACCCCAAACTGACAGAGCACTATAGGCATACAGTTTTACCCTTGTCAGCTTAGGTGCATCATCGCTCAAGCAGCAATTAGAAGCCCGAGACGTGGCATTGCAAGTGGCCCCAGTATCTACACACACTTAAAAAGTTACGGCCAATACAATTAAGATTAATATCCCAAGTCGAGGCTCTGTCTGTAGCACATTCGCACCCAAGCGAGGATTGGTTGGCTGAGACAGCTGTAATGTGATATGGGTCACAGTCTGGGCCGAGGCCTGACCTTTCTGCATGCCCGGATGTGCAATGGATGTGACCTGACGTTGGCCGGACAAATTGTGTATCCGTGGGCTCTCGGATTCACCCAGCAATGCATCCGGACGGATTTCGGGCATTCGCCAACGATGCGGCCGCCCGCACAAGACAAAGAGTACCCAATGACCGAGTGTGGCTAGAGATAAACACGCTCGCTGTAATGGCTTGTATATCCCCCGTAGCTTTTTGTTTGTAGTTCCCCCTCCGTGAGCTGGAGCCCTCGACGAGCTGAGATGTGCCGCGCTAGGGAATCTTCTCTCCTGTAGCCAATGTCCTATCGATGTTGAATTGGCTGATACTTGTGTGGATTGCTGCCATCTTCAAGATTGCTCCGGTCCGAGAATGTCCTCCCACGTCGGTAAGGCTGGATTCGAGTTTCCCTACGTCCCCGGTAGCCTAATGTTCCTAGGTCCCCCAGTAGCTGTGCTTGGTTCTCTGGCAGTTGCTGGCGCATGCGATCTTGTTATAAAGAGGTGCAATTGAACTGCTGCTCATCTGGCGCCTAGCCCAGCGACATTAACTTGGCGAGCGGGGTGGGGGGGGCGGCGGCGTAGCCGGAGCAGGGCCGCGCTGGGTGCGAAGCGGCCGAACCCATAGCTTTGGTTACAGATGCATGGCGTACTGAGAAGTTACTGAGCTCAGACTAACCGGATGGATTTTCATTGACAATTTCATTGACACTCGCGGTATGGATTGTTGAGTGAAGCATCCATCCATCGACAAGCTGCAGGGGCGTCGGCGGTGGCGGCGGAGTGACTCCTCACTCCACACAGTTCGCACGTTTTACCGAAGGCCGGGCACTTCTTGGGTGAACGATTTGTACCGGAATAAACTCATAAGCGTCGCTCCGCTTGGCGGACTCTTGTGACGGCATTCAGCATTCCGTGGTCCGGCGGAGGAAGTTCTGAACGAGCGGCAACCGGCGGTGAACGTAAACTCGCACGGCTTAGACAGTGAGCCGTTTCTTCTTGTGACCGACGAATGCTCGCAGCACGAGCGACAGTCAACTGGGTCTTGGACTGGAGCTTTTCCCTTAAGGTGAATATTGAAAGAATATTGAAGACTATCTGGTCGCGCAGAACTTTCTGAGGTCTTTCCTCAGCGTGATAGTTGCACGACTCGCTGAGACTGAATAGCGCAGGGTCGAAGCGAGTCGAAGAAGTCCCACTCGCGTTGTCGATGGTGGAGTAGAGGAATACGGAACGTTAGCAAGACTCATTTCTTTGAGGAAGGAAATGTGCAGTAAATCCCCGCAGCACTTTTTTCCGAGTCGTCTTTATCTCCAGGTGACGCACTCCAGTGAAATGCGTTAAGCATTTCGACAGCGTCTCAACCACACCTTTTTGCAGGGTGGCCGCTTTGGTGGGTCCATCCTTAGCGGGCCGTTCAGGCGCTATCATAAATAGTACTCCAAGTGTTACTTCCAGTTCGCCCACTCCGACACAGTAACAGACTACTCAGAATGTTCGGAGTGGGCTCATCCATTCCGCCGACATGTTTATAGCGAAAGAGTTTATCCGACTTCTGACACCCTGCTAAGTCAGGACTCGGCGTAGACTTTCTGGTGACACCGGACTTTCCCACAACGATTAGATTGGGCTTACAATCGTTAAGCTTGAGGACACTCGTAGCCATCCAAGTGCGAATGTCGCCTCAATGCAGTTTGGAAGGAGCTAATTGCGAGTCGAACGCCGTGCACCCCGACAATGTTAATACAGAGTTCCTGTTATTCAGTAGCCCACACTGTCTACGCTAGAACTGCGAGAGATGCGCTGGACGTCTGACGAGCGCCAGATAGGCGCACGGACAGGCGCAGCACGCAGCTGAGCGGCTGAGCGGCAGCCGCGCGCCAGTCCGATTCGTCGCTCGTCGAGGGTGCGGTTCGATCTCCGCGCGCTGGTGTCGGCCTGCGAAGCCCGCCAGGCGGCGCCCCGCCGGTCTGCAAAATGTTGCCTCGGCGGCCTCGTTGTGTCGCACTTAAGAGCGCTCGCGGCCCTCGCCTCGAGCTAATGCGACGCGCGACGCCTCAATGTGTGTGTCTCGCGCAAACAGAACTTCGCTTGAAGACTAGCGGCCGCCGCCGCCGCCGCGCGCCGACCGCGGGCGCTGCAGCCGACGTCGAATGAACGTACGCGCGGATGGCAAATTCCCCGGCAGCTTTGGTGGACCAACGAATCGGCGGCGGCGGCTGCCGCTGTGCGCCGCCGCCGCGCCGCCGCCGCGGTTTCGTTGACACGCAGCAAACGCATTATAGGGCCGGAAGAGAAGAGCTTCGGTCGGAGGCTTCGACCTTCAAGCGAAGCCAGAAAGCCGCAGCTGGCGTCTGGAATAGCGAAGGAAAGGAGAAAGAGGAAACGAGTGAAAGAGAAAGAATGCAACCTAAAACGTGCGTGCGAGCAAAAGAAATAGAGGGACGGAGGGAGACAGAGAAAGAGAGCGACCGAGCGGATGAACGAGAAAATAATGAAGGCAAGTAGCTGCAGATAATTTGTTACGGTAAAGCAGTTGGAGGAACGATGCAGTTTGAGAATTTTGTGTGAGAACTATCGAGATTTATAGTCCGACTTCTGACTCGTCAAGCCTTGACAGTGGTCTGGCGCCATTCACTTGGTGGCATTGTGGCCATTATTAGGGTCACATTTCATACTTATTCTGTGCAGAAGGAGCAGAGAACTATATTTTGTCTTCAAATAATATTAGATTTACATAAAATGACTTCATTTACTGAATACTTTAGATTGTGCCAAGATTATTTAATCAGACTGTGTCACCTCCTGTGAAGCCTGCGTTAAGTAGAGTGCGTTATCGTAGGGCCACACCCTTTCCCCCAGTCGATCTTGGATTGTCAGAGACAGCTAATACGTAAAGGATAGTCACGCTGATTAAGAAGTCTCATTTTCATGGTGGCTATTAACTCAAACTCGCAATAAGCAATACAGAATTTCTCTTTACGGGATTTGAGGCCGCGATCTAGGTCGTGTAGGGCGGTGGGGCCTTACCAAGTGCTCAGTGCCACCGTCGTGGACTCTGATAAGCCATTCTTCCTGTTTTATAGTTTCCATCAAGCGCCGCGTCCGGCCGACCGCCGCTCTCTTTCCTCTGTCCGTCTGCGTCTCAGCGATCTGTCTCAGCGGCCTCTATTAACCCTATGGACGCTATCGCCGCCCGTTGCCTCTCTATCCACGTCGTTCGCTTTAATGTTTGCCGGATGTGCTACGATGTCAAGGAATTACACGCGACCATGGCGCTGCCATGACACTCGTGCCGCCATTGCAGATACAATTAATCATCATTCCTTATAAGTGCAAGGTTTTTTGGCAGGCGCAGCGAATTTCATTCTCTCGTTCAAATAGGCATTAACATTTTACCTTCTTTCTTATAACTCGGCGGGCTAAGTGAGTGAGTGGCAATTAATGTGTGGCCTTCCAAAGGATTGTGAGTGAAAAAAATAGGTTAGCCCAAAACATAAAAACCTTTACAGCTCA
Organism: Cristatella mucedo; assembly: GCA_009760855.2. Lineage (NCBI taxonomy): Eukaryota > Metazoa > Bryozoa > Phylactolaemata > Cristatellidae > Cristatella > Cristatella mucedo. The sequence continues at coordinate 1,043,183 of WPIO01000052.1, read as the reverse complement.
GAGGATTACTGTCAAAATTGTAGAGGAAACAGCTACCGAACTATCGCTTCGTCCTAGTTCGAGCCCGTTCGCAAACGCTTTGTTCGCTGCAGCATCTAAGCTCAGCGGCGGTTTTTGTAAATGCTCGTATAATCGTGCGTGCCGCGCGAGTTGACAAGCAGGTTCTTTGAAGCAGACATTTTAAGACCAGGTGACCGGTGAGCGGGACTCCATCCGGAGCATGTCTGCGGTGGTCGCTTTCGGCGGAGCGTCGAGCGAGGTCCCTCGTGCACCACTGCCGCCGCCCATTTGCGCTGCTGCTCGCTCGCTCTCTCCGCCGCCGCCGCAAACCCGCGCGGGAGCATTTCGCGAATCTTCTCGCACTCGTAACCACTCGGCGGCGGTTAAGGCAGCCTCCGCCGGAAGCTCGCACGCGCCGGATTAAGAGCTAGCTAGCGACAACGAGCCAGCCAGCTCGTGTTCACAACGCGCACGTTTCGTTTATTCCGCTCAGCTCAGCGACAGCCGGCCCCTCCTCGAAATCGCCGCCGACGACGAACGAAGAGACCAGGTGCCGCAGCAGAGGCACACCGATGGACGCCGCCGCACGGCTCAGCGAGCCGCCTCTGTGAGGCAGCGGCAGAGAATCGTCGGCTGCGGTAGTTTCGCTTCCATTCAACGAGCTCAAATCAAGCCGAGGCTCGCTAAGGTCGAGGGACGCGCGCGCGCTCCAGCGAGGACCTCCCTTCTTTCTGCAGCGTCTTTTTCGAGCGTGCGCACTTTACGAAAGCGAATCGTGGGTAAACATGAATTTGCGCAAGATTGCACGCGAGGCGCTGTCGGTAGCACAGCGGCCTGGCCCGACCGTCGCGTCGCGTCGCCTCACGACAGGCTCCCCTTCTCCAAGCGAGCCTGGCGACGTGAGTGGCGTCGACGTCAAACGGCGTCGACCGTTGTCTCCCGCTGCTGCTGCTTCCCGGTCTCGCTCGCCACCGAGTCTGCTAGCGCGCCGTCTTCGTCGGACTCGTCGTCAGTAGACCTCTCTTCGGCCGCTACGTCCGCCACTGACGCGATGGAGGACAGCGGATGCAAGAAGGTGAGCTTCCCGTCGCCATTTTTGTAGGCCGCCTCTCCAGAGTCGAGGCTGTAGCACGACTTGAGCATATTCTTCTTCGCCTTCTCTTTCTGGGCGCTCGCGTGAGTGATGTCGAGGTGAACGCCCCGGTCCAGGAGGGCGGCAAAGCTGCCATTGATGAATTTCAAAGTGCTCGGCACGTTGCTAAGAACGAGGCTGAGATCGAGGTCGCCGTAGGTGAAGGTCGATCTTCGCGTGAACTGGTGCTTCGACTGCCTGGTGCTGGCGGCGGCGCTCGCCCGCGCTTCGCTCATGATGCCGTCGGCGGCGGCCTGGATGATCATCCAGTCGCGAGTCAGGTCCTCGCGATCGGTCCGCTGCGACGTCACGGTAAAGCGGATCACATAGGTTCCTTTCAAAGAGGCCGGCACCATGTGCACGCGTCCGTCCCGGTTGAGCACTTTCAGTAGCTGCTCCGTCAGCTTGTTCGCACCCTGCAAACGCAGCGTGTGGGCTACCGGAAGTACGCGCGGAGACGCGAGGTGCGCCTCGCTCGCTTGCGCCGGCTTCTGCGGCGGCCGCGTGCGGATTGGCAGCTCGCGGGCGCGCGAGCTCGAGCTCGAGAGAGAAAGAGAGAGAGGGAGAGAGAGAGAGAGAGAGAGAGAGAGAGAGAGAGAGAGAGAGAGAGAGAGAGAGAGAGATAGAGACACAGAGAGAGAGAGAGAGAGAGAGAGAGAGAGAGAGAGAGAGAGAGAGAGAGAGAGAGAGAGAGAGGAGAGAGAGAGAGAGAGAGAGAGAGAGAGAGAGAGAGAGAGAGAGAGAGAGAGAGAGAGGGAGAGGAGAGAGAGACAGAGAGAGAGAGAGAGAGAGAGAGAGAGAGAGAGAGAGAGAGAGAGCAGGAGAGAGAGACAGAGAGAGAGAGAGAGAGAGAGAGAGAGAGAGAGAGAGAGAGAGAGAGAGAGAGAGAGAGAGAGAGAGGGAGAGAGAGAGAGAAGGAAGAGAAAAGCAGAAGGCTCCGAACGACGCGAGCTCTCTCGGCCGCCGCTTACGATGGCTCGCAGCTCGCGTCGACAAGCCCGCCATGACCGAGGCGCGAAGACCGCTGGATAGCAGCAGAGCGCCGCCGCGCGAGCTCGCCGCCCCTGGCAGCAGCCGTAATCCCGGTACTGGGCTAGCAACGATCATGAGGGAAGTGGTGAAGTGTGTACGAACGAACGCGTCTTCCAAATCTGCTTGCTGAACGCTCTCCAGTCCCTCAAAAACTCGTCGTCTTCACTCCTAGTGTTATTTTAGCTGCACACTTTAGTTATTGGTGTTAGCTCGTAAAACTTTTGGAATGCCTTGAAGCTCCATGCCGAGTGCACGCCATTCGGAAGCCACTTCTGGCTCACAAAAATAAACCCGTATTAAAAATTCAACCGATTTGAAGAGTGCGGGGGGGGGGGCGGCGGCGGCGCCGAAAAGAGCGCTGTACAGCTCCTCAGAACTGTCTTCGAAAGAAATACTTATTCAGCAACTCTAGCGTTGTATAATCCCGCCGAGTGGCCGTAGCTGGAGACGACTGTGCCGCGGCGGAGCAGAAGTCTTTCGCCCTAGCAGCAAATCTCGAACGAGTAGCCCATTCAGGAGAAGCGCCCCGAGTTTGTCACGCCGACTTGCCCATTGAGCGCCGCGCGTGACCTCGCATTCCATCCTTAATTTGCTAGATTCTTAAGCCAGGTCGACCCCTCGCGGGACTCGAGGTGGCCGCCGGTGGCCGAGCTCTGTCAGCGGAGACCGCAGGCCAAATAGATAGATTGCGCATGCTGGCCTCATTTCTGTGCCGTGCTACAGCAACCAGGATGACCTGGCTAAAAATTAGCATCCTAAGGCGACTTCCTATGGTTGGTGCCGGTCGGCGAATATTCTGGCAATTCCTTAACCCCCGAGTCATTGAATGAGACCGACTTAAAATATCAGAGCTCTGAAAAGGCGCAGCACGAGATGCCTTCGCGGCGTCCATCTCGGACTGGTGGTGCCCTCTGGAGACAGACCGCGAAGGCGAAGTTGGTAGTAATAATAATACATTTGTTGTAGCGAACCCAGTGGACTCAATCTCTTTCTAGGCATTTTACGTTTACTGTTAAGGAGGCACGATCGAATGGTTAGCGGTAGCATGCTCAATGAACAACAAGCCTAATAAGGTTAGAGGTGACATGCACAGGGTCAGCATGCAAATATGGTTTGTGCCAGCATGCACAGTGTCAGTACACATAAGCAAACAAAGGATGAATCAGGCGAAACCACTAAATGCTGTGATAAATAGATGCGTTTTTACTTTCTTTTTAAATGTGGTCAAGTCAGGGGATGTCGTGACGCAAGCCGGAAGTGAGTTCCAGGCTTTGGGTGCACACGAACCAAAGGTGCGGGTCTCCAAAGGATGAGGTTAGTACGAGGTATAGGTAAACGATTAGATTTCGAAAAGCGTGTGGTACGACGCTTAGCCTGGTGAGGGAATTGATCTTATAGGTAGGCTATAGCCAAAGAATGAAGGGACCTAAAAGCGAGTGACAAAACCTTGATGTCGATGTGCTGCTTGACTGGGAGCCAGTGCAGGTCAACGAGAAGTGGTGTGGTCTGGCAACTTCGATGCTCATGACAGACAAGCCTGGCTGCAGAGTGGTGTACCAGCTGTAAGCGCCTGATTGCACAGGTCGGTAGACAAGCAAGCAGTGAGTTGATGTAAAGGGGGCACCGCCGGCAGCTGCCTCGCTGGCTTCTCCGGCGTTGAAATCCTTGTTCTTCTCTGTGAAAGATCAGCTTAGTATTTTCTCTGAAAGTTCTGGTTCCAAATCTGTCCGCCGAAGAAGTACCCGTAGGAAAGGCTTACCAACCCCTCTACACGATACTTTTAATTTATTTTCGAAAGTCCAAAGGCATCTTCGTCTAAAGAGCGAAAGCAGCTCAGATGCCTTTGTAGAAGTTACCTAGATAAATATTGGTTGTGCTTATGCGTGCTGACACTGTGCATGCTGCCACGAACCACACTTGTTTGCTGACCCTGTGCATGCCACCCCTAACCATGTTATTCATGTTGTTTATCAAGCACGATATTACTCATCTTTCAATCGCGTTTCCCTTTCCAGCAAATTTAAAGCGCCTAGAAAGAGATTGAGTTCTCTGAGGGCGCTTTATTAAATGTATTGTAATTATTATTACTACTATTATTGGTGACCCGCTGTTGAACAGCCTGAATTGACGCCCACTATCTGCCCGGTAGCGTCAAGACATGCCAACAAAGAACATTGCTTGCATCCCTGTGAATTACAGCAGCTACCGCGCATCAAGTCAAGGGCGCCGGTGCCTTCAACACCGATGCTCTTTGCCGTAGTTAAAAAGTACGTCATTTTACGTTTTGGAAGAGCCTGAAGGTGCCTCAGAGAGCTAGACGTGCGCGAGCCTCCATCTGAATAGCTTAAAGTGCTCGGGAAAAAGCACTCCGCAAGCGGCCGGCCTATTTTGAGCAGTCTTAAAGACGCAGATTTGTCTCCTTGGAAACTTTGAAATGACGATTGCCTCTTTAAATACTATCGAGGGACACTCTGGACACAACTTACTCTGAACGCGCACATCGACCTCGCTCCGAGCTGGCATCCCTTTTAGCCAAGTGTAAGAAAGAGCGGTGGCGCCCGCGAACCTCCTTCAACGAGTCTCTCGAAGAGCCGCTCTCAAAGCCTGGCCGGTAGCTCGCTCTATCCGTAAAGAGCTCTCAGGCGTCCGAGTGGCGAGGCACTATCGGGTGACCTCTGGCAAAGGGGTGGGGCAGGCGGCGGCCGCTAGAACGGCCGACTTTTCCGTCGGGGCCGCTCGACCACGCCCCTTCAGCCCGATCTCCGAGGGGCTGCCGCCGCAGGCCCGGCGACCCGCCTCTCTCTCTCTCTCTCTCTCTCTCTCTCTCTCTCTCTCTCTCTCTCTCTCTCTCTCTCTCTCTAAGGCGGCGTCCGCTCGCGCGTTGCCGCCTCGCTAGCGTCGAAGCTTCGGCGTCCGCCTCGTCTACAGACGCAGACGCGGCGGCCTTTCCCTCCGCATTGGCGTCGGCCTCCGGTCGCTGCTCGCTCGCTCGAGAGTGGCGCCCGACCGGAGCGGACGAGACGAAGTCTTGCGGTTCTGTCCGGCGGCGGCAATCCGAGCGAGGCGGCCATAGCTCTGCGGCGGCGGAGGAGTCCGAGCGACTGTCGCTCGCCTCCTCGGAGACGCCGGGGAGCGGGAGCGAGGCGCGCGCGAGCTCCCGCTCTCACTCGCGCCTCGCGAGCGGCGGCGGCGCTCACCTTCAGCCGGAACACGACGAGTCCCAGATGGCGCTTGGCCGGTATCTCAAAGCGCGGGTCGGCGCGAACGAGGCTCTCGAAGTACTCGCCGTTCTGCACGCCCTGTAAGGAGGCGGCGTCGCAATGCGGCGCGGCCGCCTCTGGTCCCGCGCGCGCCCGCCGAGCCGAGCACCGCAGGCCAGCGCGCAGACGCACCAACGCCGACATAGATGCCAAAGCTGCGGCCCCGTGATCGCTAGGTCGTAAGAAAGCATGTGCTGAACCTTCGGCTGGACGTGCGAAGCGCTCCCAAGCTCAAAGCGACAACGCGCCGCCAGGGTGGACGGAAGACGGACGCGCTGGTTCGAGCCAGCAATACAGGTTTGACCCGACTGAGGTCGAGGTGAATACAGCGGATGGCCGAGGTTGTGGGCTCGAGCCCCGCGACATATGTATGCGAAGCGTCTGAACAGAGACTGGGTTCTCTTAGATCGCCATACAATTTAATTATACGCTACATGAATATATATATATATATATATATATATATACACCATATATATATATATATATATATATATTATCGTTTGCACGCTTAAGTGACGTATTGACGTATATTTTATTTATTTATTTATTTATATGGACGGTCTTGCCACGTCCTTACGAGTTTAACGGCTGGCTGCGAAGCCACGACTCGGAGACATGACGGCTCGCTGCAATTTCTTCAGAAAGCTGTGACCCTTCTGCACTCGTTCGCACAACTACAACTGGCCACCTCTTAAAAGTGTGACCGCTCGTACCCCGGGTCCCATCCACATGACCTCGGTTCTCAAAAGGCAGTTATCACCTTGCTTCATTTCGCGGGCTGCTCCTTGCTTACACCGTGGCTTAGGCGTCTCCCTCTAAGGATCATACAATAATTGTAAAGTGAAAATCAAAGCTGTGCATTGTTCGCATCGTAAAACCCGTCGACGCATTTTCCAGACCCATCCGCGAGCTCCCAGAAGGCGGCTGGAAAGTGCATGCGGCATTTAGAGAATCGAGAAGAAAGGAGTTCCAAAGAGACGCTTCTCTTCCGCTTCCAAGGAGACGCTGCTCTTCCGCTTCCAAAGAGACGCTTCTCTTCCGCTTCCAAGGAGACGCTGCTCTTCCGCTTCCTGTGCTGCAGAAAATTGACGGACGATACTCGAAGCCAGCGTCTTAGTCACTAATGAGGTGTCGTCGGTATTTGCACGCTTAAGTGACGTATTAGCACGGTACCAAGTGTTTGCACGTCTAGTCACTGTAGTTGATACTGTGCTGACACAATATTCACCGACCAAGACCATTGCTAAACAGCTGTCCGGGCCAGCTTAAGCAAGGACTTTTTTCAATGGCATCCACTTTAATTCAACCAGAATTACTGCTGCGACTTACTCGAATGCAAAGCGATTTCTTAGGTTGGCCGTCTGTTTGACGCTTAGCAGCGGGTTGGACCAATCGACCGAAAATGACATCGCATCGCTAGTCAGCTGAACCCAAGTGAGCGCTAGAGTGGTGTGAATCGCTTGCCACCTCTGTTACCCAATGATTAGAGCCACCTCGTAAGCCTAAGTCCTCGTAAGCCTCTCTCGCGGTGGCGATTTCAGTCGGTGACGATTTCAGTCGGCTCCGCTCCAATCCTTTCAAGTGATTGCCACGCTAGCTGGCTGACGCGCTAGAGTTCCTAGGAAGGACTTAAGTGCTGGACAGAGCTTCTTGACTGCCTGTATACACTGGACACATTTGCGATTTAATGATCGGTTAAAGCCGAGCTCTTCGCGAATAGCTAATCACTGCGATCCACTTCGATGGCGTTCCTGAGATTCCATCGTTCGTCCGGGGACGAACTATGCAGATGGCGCCCACCCCCTGGCCCAAGTATTAGGCGTCCATTTTGGCGCCCCCTGATCCAGCGCCCGGTGAGCGTATGCAACCCCGGCGGTACGTCTTCGGTACGCCACTGAAATAAAACGACTAGCACGGAAATAAAAAGAGGCCGTTTGAAGCCGAGCAAAGCTCAGTGAACACTAGCGCTATAGAGCGCTGCACTTTGTTTCTATCTATCAAATTCAAGACATCTAACGTATGAGTTCTCAAGAAACTGAACAGCAAGATTCTTCAAAGTCGCTACAAAACAGCTAAAACGAATTTTCACTCTATCGCCTCTGGAATGCGTAGCAAGTGCTTGTGGGTGGCAGGTGTTTGACTGGAAACTTACTTGTGCATTTCTTTGAGATTGATAGTGCGTAACTCTAATGCCGTGACTTCTTGAGGGTACGCCGTAAAAACAGTGCCGTAAAACTCTTAAGGCGACACAGTTTGTCGCTAACTAGGCTGCCACCTAGCTGGGCAGCATCGGCTAGTCATAGCAGTAGCCACTCGGTCAGAAAAGACGGCGGCGGCGTGCACGATATGATCAGTAGACCCTCCCCAAACCTGAGCAGTGCTGGTTAATACGGACCTACCTGGCGCCGATGTTAATGCGGGGCAAGCGGTACTGGGAGTAGCGCTTCGCTGGTCTCACGAACGATTAAAAAACGTATGAAACTAATGTAAAAAACTAATGAAGCCGCTACTGCCGAGCACCGCCGGGCACCTAGCGCCGCTATTCATGCTGTGCCGTCTGCTCTTTTAGACACGTGTGTGCAGCCTATACAAAGATGAAAAGTCTAGAAAATTCTATATTTTTTGGCCCTACAGAGGCGGCCGATGGCGAGGCCGAGGAGGGAAGGAAATTGAACTCGAAATAGTCGACTTCAAAATCCGGACCTCCAACGGAATTAAGGTGAAGGTGTTCAATCTGGGCAGGAATATAAATAAATAAATGCGAGCAGTCTGGTCGACGAAAACTAAGCTCTGCTACCGGCGGTTACTCGGTTGACGGATATCTAGTGGAATTTGAGATTAAGCTCCGTCGCCTGATCAAGGCTTGTTTCTGGCTATGTTTCTCGCTGTGTTTATGCCGGTGTGCGGACAAAAGACGGCTGTAGCTCCAGAGTAAAGCGATTCAAAATTTTATGCTACGTTGAGCTACCCAATTTACTCGGGCCTACTGCTACCGCTAGCGTATTCAGGATATGGTTATATGTGCTAAAAGCACTCAGATGCGCACCGTTGTTGGACACATGGAAGGGCGTAGCCAGTCACTACGCAAGCCCATTCGGGTCGGTCCAAAGGCGGCTTTGCCCTCAGCCTTTCTTTCAAAAGCCTTGGCTACCATGGTAGCCGACGCTCATGACAGATCAGACAAACATTGCATACTGATTTTTATTCTCTTGACATATGTTTAATCAACTTTCCAGCTGAAGCTAAATTTTTTTCATCTAATCTTAAAATAGATAAATACATTTTTCTCGAATAAAGATAGCAGCACATGTTTTAACTCATAATGTAGAACGGCGGATTTCTCTCTGCCTTTCAAAATGTGGTATCCATATGCAGCAGTGATGATGGTCATGTTACTAACCTGGTCCTGCCCGATATATCAACTGCGTTTGTCACAATTGATCAAGTGATCTCACCTCAAGGATTGAGAGCAATTATCGGTGATCGGTCTGGCAGACGTGTTACTGGCATGATTCAAAGCGTACTTGTCAGATTGTCTTCGTTCCGCGCCGTGCGGCAGTCACGTCTCATCCGGCAGGCCAGTCACCACTAGAGTTCCACAAAGGCCCGCTCTCGGTTCAACGCTGTTCACATAAATACTGAGCTTCTGGGAAAGTTATTCGGGACCATGAAATCCATTATCATTTCTACGCAGACGATAGCTAGCTCTATTTTCCGTTTAAACCATTGGAATCTGCCGCAGCGACTGAAGGCTCGTCTGGCAGATATTTGATCCTGGATGCCGGAGAATTTACTTAAACTAAAAGACGATACCGAACTCCCACTGATTCGACACGCCCCCAATCATGCGTGGCTGGACTAGGCGACTTTGCACTTTGAATTGTTGGCTCTTTGTGCGACCGTCATCATGCGCCCGAAATCTAGGTGGCCTCTTTGATAAATTCTTGACGTTAAAAATGCATCATTGAGAAAACTGCTTCAGCAGCTCGCTATCACATTCAATACCTCTCTAAGATCAAGGATAGTCTACTACGGTGGCTCGCAAAAAGTATAAGTGCCTCTCCGGTTTTGTCTTAGCTGAAGTACCACAGTTCTGTTTTGGCTGGGCTGCCGCAAAAAAACCCATTAGGCCGCTGCAGCTGATGATCAATATGGCTGCAAGGTTAGTCAATAAATCCCACAGCTTCAGTAGTGCGTCTCCTTTACTGACGGAGCGGCCATGGCTCAAGGTCAATCAACGGATATGAAACCATACTTACTCCGACCCATAAGGCCTACTATGGCTTGGCACATTAATAACAGGCTAAACTGCTGCTCCAGTTTTGGCCCCCTCGTGTCCTCACGTCCCCTATGGAAAATAAATTAGCTCATCCATTACTTTGCCTAAAGACCGATGACGACAGGTTCTGCAGATCCTCAAAAGGTTTGCAGATCCAGACTACGGAACTCATTCCCACAACTCTAACGAAACGATGCCTACTCTCCTGCTGCTGACTGTGGCACGTACTTTCCAGCCACCCTGAGCTGCTACTTCAATCACATTAACTTTCTCGACTACCCTCCTGACTAAGCCATGCTACTCACTCTCTTTGTTTCGTGAGACGTGACGTCCGCCGGCACGTCCGTATGTGCACCATAAGTCATTTAGGCTTTGAGGATGCCATACAAAACTGTTCTGCACAATACCCACTTATTCCTTGCGGGTGCGTGGAGTGACGGATTTGGATCTTAAAAGTGAGTGTGAATTCTAAAGACAGCATCATATACGTTCCCAAGATCAGTGGCGTGTAGTGCAGTGGCTACGACCGGGTATGAACTATGAGCTCTTGACGGCATGAGAAATGCTATCATCCCAGGCATGTAAGTGTATATAGTGCAGGTGAGCATCGGACTGGAAAATTAGTCTAATCAATTAGAGGAATTTCCCACTAGCTTCCTAACGATCAACTATAATAATGCGATACTCAGAGGAGGATTTTCTGAGGGGGGGCTCTCTCCGCTCGATCCGGCTGCTGGAAGCCACCATACTTACATGTCTGACATGACTCTGCAAGCCTTCGATGCCGTACGACCGCATGACAAACCATAGCTTCAGCGATCTGAATCTTTTGCTCAACGGGATTTGCCAGTGCTGCAACGGATCGCAGAACAGTTCAGCACCAGCCTCTACTAATCTCGGCTGATGAGCCGAAACAACTGAGCTCGCGGCACCGCTAGCGCCAGAGAGACGGACCATGTAGTCGATGGCCGCACCGCTGTTCTCGTGCTTCAAGTATAGCGGCTCGACGTTGAAGGCGCGGTGCAGGTGGCCGCTACTCTTCACCCTGTAGTGTCAAAAACGCGACTGAAATGGCGAGCCAGCTGGGCAGATGGGGGCCAGTTCGCAATCTGCCGCTCTCGGGTAAACGAAGCGCGAACACGTATAGCGGAAGTTAAGAGACCCGAAGTTAAGAGACCCGGAGTTAAGAGACCCGGAGTTAAGAGACCCGGAGTTAAGAGACCCGGAGTTAAGAGACCCGGAGTTAAGAGACCCGGAGTTAAGAGACCCGGAGTTAAGAGACCCGGAGCACGAGAAGCAGAGTACCGCGAAATCTTTGACTAGTCCGACTGCAAAAAAAGCTCGGGATGACGGGCCCTTTGACACTGGCCAGTGAGCTGGTGAAGGAATGCTTTCGCGCTATTTATCGCACTATTTATCGCCTGCTGCTCCCTTCAAGATGGTCGAGGTTCGGCTTTAAAATCCGTTCCGTTAGCAATGGATTTGAAAAACTGGCCGGAATTATCTTGCATCAAGCGGACAGCTCTGACGTCGGGTGCCGCCACCACTTCAGGTGCTCGCCCCGACCAAGGTCTGGCTGAGGTCGTGGGCTCGAGCCCCAAGGCATATGTTAAGCGCCTGAATGGAGATTAAGTTCTCTTAGGGCGCTATACAAATAAATTATATATATAATCATAATAATATAATAATAATAATACTAACATCTGACGCCGGTATGGCATGGCCTTGTCCTCTCTAGCGGAGCGACGAGCATCAAACTTCAGATCGAATACCATGACAAAGACAGTCGGCTAGCGGAAGGAGGGAAGCACCCGCCAGCTTTATTTGGCTCAGCCCATGTTCAAGGCTCAGGTCGTGGGATCGAGCCCTGCAGTGGACGATTCTTTATTGCTCACTGCAAGCGGTGGTGGCAGCCATTAAGGCTCGTCTGCCACTACGCAAATGAGGTGGTTGAATCGGCCCCGACCTCTTTATAGTATATTTATATAACCGGCGCTTCGCACCGGTCGATAACGGTGGGCGAAATGCTTATTTTTATCGGCTTGCTCTCCGCAGCATCAGCAAATCCCGCCGCCCACACTCCTTGTTCCCCTAGACATAGCCGAGCTTAGCAAAACAATTTCTTGCTTATATTTTAGGATCGTGTGCACGATCATCCTAGTCTGACCCTACCCTTACGCGAATTCCAAAGTTGATTTTCCGTCTGCAGACGTAGTTTACCCGGCGAGGCTGCTCCGTTCTTCCAGACGTCGACCAGATTGTATTTGCTTTGACGAAGACGGTCGAGGGAGAGCAAATGGAAGGCACGTGCTGACCACAGTCGCAGTACACACGCAATACAAATAACGCTCTAGCCAGGATGCGGCCATAAGGAGCTAGGAGCCTCACATAGATTAGATAAGGCAGATTTCGCGGCGACTTCCCGTGCGGCGCGCATTGCAGCCCGCAAGATTGACGGATTGACGGCTGACTGTGGACCGGAGCCTGTGGAGCAACACGGCGCTACTTCGAGTATTTCCTGGGTACTAACCGGGGCGCACAGCAGCCTAAATTAAGACTTAAAGGTAATCTCTTGAGACTATTCTCCGTTAGTGTGGGGGAGATACTTCTGTAAAAAGTAGAACCATCGTCCGCTGATAGACGACACACCACTCCCCATTGGAATTAATGCAATCGTCCTTGGAAGCCACCCCCGCAAAGGTCTGCCCGATATGGCCAGCCTTCGCCATAAAATTCTTCTAAACGGTCGGATAAATCAAAATCAAACCGAAAAATGGCAGACGCGACTGTCAAAACGGGTAGTGAGTACCCGGATTATCATCTTTCTCTCTCTCTCTCTCCTTATACGTGTATATGCAATTTATATTTATATATATATATATTGGGGTTTCGTTTAATTGATGTCACCGAACCTCCCCCCCCCCCGATCGTTGTACGAGTGGGCTGCGACACTCGATGTAGTATGAGGTCGGGATGTGCTATCAGTGACTGTTGTGACTAGGTAGTCGCAAGCACTCCGGTGGGCGAGAGGCGCGAAGAGAGGTGTACTTCCCTCTGCTCCGTACGTAGTGGAGTAAACAGGCGGTGTTGCTCGTCGGCCGGCGTTTCATGCTGTTCGCGACGATAACCCAAACTACAACACACACACACACACACACACACACACACACACACACACACACACACACACACACACACACACACACACACGCAGACGCATATATATATATATATATATATATATATATATATATATATATAATGTGTGTGTGTACTTGTATGACCATGTATATTTCTAAAATAAGCGTCATAATATCCATGCACAGTCTTATTCCTATGCAGTTTTAGCACCGTTTCGCCAACCCTCCGATCTGGCTGCGCCATTTTGGGGGCATCCCTTCGGGCCGCGGTCTCCGCCCCCACCGCCGCTTTCGGAGTTCGGACCAGTCATGGTCAACGTCTGCTGAATCCATAGAACTACACGCAGACGACAATATGTATCGTTGGCTTCCGGCAACGAGCAGGCGAGTCCACCTGCGCCAGAACGCACGCGGCTCGCTTAGTATCCTTAGAATCGTGAACGAGTCCGTGAGATCGCGTACAGGCTGCTTGTAGCGCCGAGCGTGTGGACGGTAGGCGGCGAAAAGGCATCTAGGCACCCCCGCTGTGCTAACAAAAATTGACTGCTTGCAAACGGGAGTCTTACTTTGCCCGGCCGGGGTGCCGAGAAGCGACGAGCCACCGCCCGGTCCAGCGCCGCCGCCGCGAACGGCCGCCGCCGCTCGGCGAGCATCGGCGGCGGCTCAGACCGCGCCCTCATCCAGCAGCCCTCAGTCAGTCAGTTGCGGCGGCGCCGCCGCTCGAGGTGACTCATCCCCATTCCCGCGGGGCCCCGACACACGAGGCTCGGCAATCTCGCAATGAGCCACCGCGGCGCTCCGAGGCCACAGCAGTGACGGAGTGCCGGCGGTCGATGCGCGGTGGCGGCGGCGGCGAGCGTGGGAGCGACGCCACCCGCTCCTCCTCCCGATTTCTTGGTACGCGTGCGAATTGCTCGGTCGTCGGCGTCGCGAAAATTGAAGTCGTATTATCGTCGGCAGCAACATCCGGCAGCAGAGGCTTTGTAGGGAGAAAAACCTTTGGCGGTCTCCACCCCGGAGACGACTGAATTGGGTTAATTGCGTCCGCACGACAGGTGCGAGCGCCGCGCACGAGCGGGCCGGAGCGGCGCGGGCCGGCGCATCCGCGTGGGGAGCTTCGATGCGAAGAAAGTCACGGGGTCATCGTTGGTTCCCAGGAAAACGCGGGCACTTCGCGTCGCCGAGCTGCTGCAAGCTGAACGCTGCAGCCTGGTGCACGTACGCCGCTGAGGCGTCGGTGTGGGCGGATTGACGGTTCAGAGCCTAACGAAAAAATGGCTTCCGCTAGTCTCAAGTGATCTGCACAGACCTTCCTAGGTCGTAGAACGTGGTGTTAACCGAAACGCAGATCGGCTTCTCTCTCAAAAACAAACCGGTATCCTCTATTGACCAGTACTGACTGCAAATGCATGATGTAACTTGTTTCAAATAGCATTCACAATATACAGTACGATCAGCGGCGTCATTTAAGTGGCACCGAACGTAAAACAAGATAAGCAACGAGACGATTTTAAGACAACAAGTTTTATAGGTGCTGCCATTTGAGCTGCACTTTGAGTTAAATATTTTAAGCACGAAGTTGCTCCGGGGGAACAGCGCTCCCGTCAAGTCGCAATGTCTCGCTAAGGGTTAACTAAATAAATCGACAAGTGTTTAGCCAACCGAGTGTCTAGTGTACTCAAAAAGTTCACACGTTATCATCAAGGAAAGCGAAATGAACTGCTGGCTGATTCAAGAATTCGTTTATGTCGAGAGCCTTCGCGGCTGTTCGTTGTGGGCAACGAAGGATTGCCTGCCGCTGGGCTAGCACCCGAGACTGGGAGCACCCTGCACTACAGAGCTGGGCCAAGGTTCGCCCTGGGGGCGGGCGGGGGGGGGGGGCGCGGCGAAATCGGGACAGCGATGCACGCGACGTGATCAAAGAGAAAGCGGGGGGGGGGGGCGGCCGCCACGATGGTGCACTCACCACATGGCAGTGCAATCGAAATTAACCATCATCCACTTGGAGGGATTGAATGCGAAGGACTCGGCGTAGTGGATGCCAGCCAGGAAGTGTCTGTACTCTGGACAGAGGAACGCCGTGCCGGCGTAGGCCGCATCCACGTGCATCCACAAGCCCTCCTCCTCGCCTACAAGAGCGAGGCGGGGCGGAAGTGCGTGTGGCTCGGCCCAAGAAACCTGCAGCGCGCTCGCTTGACGACGCGTCCCCGATCTCGCACGACCAGAGAAACACCAATCGGAGGACAGTCAGACAGACAGGGTGCATTCGGGGCACTTCGCAAATCGTCAGAAATGTACGTCTAAGGCTCAGCTGCTGCTAAGACACCCTGGTTCGGCCAGACAACCCAGCGATTGTCAGCCTGTGACTTCCGGACCCAGAGGAGGCCACTCAGGCTCCAATTCTTCAGGCGTTACATTTTTCGCCCGACAAATGACATCGGCCGCAACGGCAGGGCAATCGTCGGTGCCTCTAAGACGAAGCAATGCCGGAGGCGCATCGCCGGTAAGCTGGTAAGCGGAAGCCCTCGCCGGGCCGCTCGGTCAACGATAGGCAGCCAGCGAAGCAGTCGGTGCAATTCGTCGTACCCGCGGTGTGCACGTGCTGCTTAATTGCACCACCTATTCTTAGACGTTTTGGTACGTTTTGCACCACTTATTCTTAGCGTAGCTTTTGTGAATCACGAGGTAACCGATGCCCAGCCATTAAACCAATCACGCCCATCAGCTCGAGTAGCGATACTAAATAATAGCAGTAGCAGGTCGTTTTTATACTGCTCCAACAGAGCTATATCTCTACCCAGAGGCTTTACAGCTCGCAGCAAGTGAATGAATGACCAAGTATGACACGCGCGGTATCATGCTAAGACAAGCATGTAAAAGGCAAACAAGAGTTATTAATAATACATTCGATATAGCGCCCTCAGAGAATTAAATCTCTTTCTAGGCACTTCACAAAAGGAAGCACGATCGAATAGTAAGTGGTAACATTATCAATGAGAACAAGCATACAATGCTTAGGTGTGACATGCACAGGGTCAGCATGCAAATATGGCTAGTGGCAGCATACAGTGTCAGCACGTGTAAGCACGTAGAGGACTATTCACATGGACCCACCATATGCTGTGATAAATAGATGCATTTTTAGTTTCTTTTTAACTGTCGTCAATTCAGGGGATGTGATGCAAGCTGGAAGTGAGTTCCAGGCTTTGGGAGCATACCAACTAAATGCGCGGTCTCCAAAGGATTTGAGATTTGTACGAGGTATAGGTAAACAGTTAGATTCTGAAAAGCGGGTGGTACGATGCTTAGCCTGGTGGGGGAGTAGACACGAACATCGGAGCAAAATTGAAAGGGCTGGTGATAGAGCATGTCAGTTTTTTAAACTTATAAGTTCATCTAATACGTGTGTCGTAACCCTATTTAAGGTCTCAATCATAATTACTCTCAGAAGACTGAAATTTGACGTCAAAGGGGTCATGGTCTGGGGTTGCTTCTATGGCTGATACATGGCATCATGACGCAAGACATTTATTTAGAACTACTCCAGGACATTGCAGCACCAAGTACAATCAGCCTTTGTCGAGATAAGTTTAATTGTAAACAGGGAAGTGAGCCTCAGTACGCGGCTAAGTATATCCTATATGTTTTCTACTATTACTTCAAATTTAATTTCAGGCCATTACGCTAATGCATTGGCCTAGTCAGTCTTCAGGCCTGAGAGTCTCATGAAGTGTCGTCGGCGGAAAGTGACGACGTGAAGGCGGCTCACAGCTCAGGTGCGTCGTAGCAAGTGGCCACTTGCTTAGTTTCCTGTACGCTTGAGCGGCTCGGACAGTATTTCAATAGGGTCAAGGCCGATTCAACAGTCTCATTTGTACAACACCAGAAAAGCTTTAGCGGTGGTCACCACCTCTTGCAGTGAGTAACAAAGGATCATTCACTGCAGGACTCAAATCCACAACCTGGGTCATGAAGGTCGAGCACCTGACCTCATGGGGTTACGATGCTGCTTATCGCGGCAGCGTAGCCTCATTTCAGCACTGCAAATTAATAAGAATGCACCGGAAAGTACTTAAATGTTACACAATCTTGTATTATAAATACCGCGCATGATTACCGCAGGTTGCTGCAACATGTTGTATACCGAAATCGGAACCTTTTGGGTACGGCACCCATTTTAGGCCGCCTCACCCATACCTTTTTCGCTCTAGTGTACACGTTCCTATAATAAAAAACTGACGTGCTCTTGTGCTGACAAACCCACTTTGGCTGGGGCGCCCCTAACTCGCCGATTGAGGGACGGCCGACTTAAGATGCATGGCTGGCAGAAAATGGCAAAAAGTAAAAAACAACTAAGAGCAATACAACATATCATACAATAAAAAGTATGAGTGTTGCTGCAACGAGACACTCTAAACGCTAGGCTCTACCGATATTAATCCGGAAGTAGTGCACTGCTTGTGCGAACTTTCCTGAGAATCAACAGTGACGCGTCGTCCTATCCGAACCGCGTTTAAAGGTTACAATAATAAGATCGAGCTCTTATAGATAGTGAGCCGAGAGGTGATTACGCAGGAGAAAATAGCCCGCTAGCAAGCGATATTACCGTCTTGCAGCATACTCGTAGATAATACCGCACGGCGAATTCTCGGGGTGCCCCGCCCCCAAAGCGAGAATAGACAGTGTTCGAGCCAAATGGCCCGGGAGGGTAACTTCCGCTGAGCCGACGGAGCCCTAAACAGCTCGCGGCGTCGCCACACGCGGGATAAAGGTTGGAAGCCAGCTGGCACGCCCTTGCAAGTCGATCGCAGGCGACGCGGCAGCTTGGCGACCGCGTGTGACGTGCTCGAACGGCAAGTGGGCGTTAGTGCACGCTCGTCTCGTAGCTCTCGTAGTCAGAGCAGATATATATATATATATATATATATATATATATATATATATATATATATATATATATATATATATATATATATATATATATAGCGTATAATATATATATAGATATATATATATATATATATATATTATATATATATAAAATATATATATATATATATATATATATAATATATATATATATATATATATATATATATATATATATATATATATATATATATATCGAGAGAGAGAGAAAGAAAGAGAGATAGGTAGATAGAAAAGTGAGAGTGAGGGAGAGAGAGAGAGAGAGAATGGGAGAGAAAGCAGCAGCAAGGGCACCTAGCAGCGGCGACACGTTTTGCATCAAATTTCTTTATGTAAAAGGAAAGCCATTACAGCCCCCGTGCTCCGTAAGACGCTACCCGCCGCTGATTACTGCTAGCCACCGTTGAATGCATGCTCCACTACCCAGCAAATCATTCGCGATTGCCTATTATATAAAATTTAATTAAATACATTTCATTTATACAGCGCCAAGTAAAAACTAAATTTCTATCCAGGCACTTCACACACGGCGCTAGGCTCGCGCACACAACCTCGGTCGTAAAGGTGAGCACCTTGACCTCGGACGTTGAAGTCGAGCATTTTAATCTCAGGGCCAAACCAGGGCGAAAACCGGGCACTCCTCGCTCATAGTCAGCATATTTGCTCTAAGGCATGCCTCGCATTAATTGGCTTGAAGCGCTTGCGTCGACCAAGATCAACGTGAACGTAGTTGATGACCAATATCGAAAGCTCGAGACCTGTGGCATATTTGAAGCGCATGAATAAAGATTAAGTTCTCATAAGATGCTAAACAGGCGAGTTTTGCTTGTTTATATTTTATTCATATCGTCGCGCTGCCACGAGGTTCGGCGCGACGCTGTCGAACCGCGAGCAAGACACCACCTTTGTTTCAAATGTCGGCGAATTCCAATGCCGGGTGGTCACAAGGTCGCGGACGCCGCGACGGTGCGGCGTCCGCTACTGCGACCTCTGCGACCGGAGTTCAAGTGCGTTAAAATGCCGTTCGATACTAATTATGTCGGAGCCTCTTTGGTTTTGCGACGACGGAGAGGCCGCCGGAGAATTAAGCAGCTCGACTAATAGCGCGCTTAGAACGGCGCCGGCGAAAGTGCGGTCAGGTCTTAATTGCGCTACAAGAAATCCAGCGCTACCTTTGGTGGATCACGCCGGGGAATTCGACGAAATTGCCCGCGAACCGCCGCACGGCCACCGGGGCTTCGAGACGGTGATCCACCGACGGTGGCGGCGGAGCGCGCGAGCGCGCCTTTTGGCCGCGAGAGCTCTGGCCCCAGAGGTCTTTACGCAGCCAGCGCGCCAAGCGGCGGCCAAGCGGTCGCCATTCTTCGACCTCCGCGACTGCTGCCGCCGCGGCCGCGAACCGAATCGAATCGATCGCCACTTAGCGGTCGCGCTCCAAATCCGCGGCTCCTCGCGCACGCGGCAGAGCTCGAAGAGCAGAGTGTCTCGCGCGCGCGCGGCGCCGCGTGCGCGGCCCGGAGCGCGAGCGCTGAGACCGGCGGCGAGCGGCGAGTGGGCGGCGCGGCCGGTCGCAGGCGCCGCCCACTACTCACATATTTTGCCGAGCTCCTGGAGGTTATCGAATGCGCACGCGCCTGTCGTGCCCAGGGTGGCGCACAGCTGGAAAAAATACGCGGAGGTCTAAAACGCCGCTCTCGCTGAGCAGGGTCGCGGCAATGCGCGTGCGCATTGCCGCGCACCGGAAACGGCGGAATAGCGGAAGCGGCGCCGCCGCAGTGGTCCTCACGTAGAACGGCGTGAGGCCGTTGGCGCGGTCTTCGACGATGGCTTCCATCAGAGCGCAGCCGCGCAAGCTGAGGTCGTCGTCCGAGGGCAGTAGGCGAAGCTTTACCAAGCCAATCAGGCTCGCCTTCTCCACGGAAGAGTGCGCCTGCGAAAGATTCGTTCGCGCGACCATCACTCCTCGGCCCCGCGCAGGCACCCCGGATGGCTGGATCGGAGCGGCTTCTATGGCAAAATGCGCCGAGAGGCGGAAAAATAGCGATTGCAATGAAGAGAAGCAGAATCGCTGAATGACGCGTAGCCGAGGCCGGCGGCGGCCGCTCTGTCGACCGGCTGGCGACAGCTCGCCCTACCCGCCTCCCCCGGGCCAGCGGAGGCTCGGCACCTCGCTCATTTCAGCTAGCTTGAACGAACGAGCTGCCGGCAGACGCGTGGTGGCAAAGCGAAAGCAGTTTTTTATTCGATATTCGTATTTAGACTTCACCGGAGCGCAAGTTAACGTTGACCTCCGTCTGCAGTGAGCAGTAAGCAGCTGCCGCCTGGTGGGTGGCCGAGTCTACTACACTAATATGCGACAAACTCCAGCTACCTCGCACCCTGCAGCGTCTTCGGGACCCAGACGCGCGCACAAGCACGCAAAATGAGCGGATAACCGCGTGGCAACGGCGCGCTACTAGCCACCGCGAGCGCGATAAAGAACGGAAACGGCACCGCTCGACAGCGCTTGAAAGGTGGCAACGGATCCCATTCGATGAAATGTTCAGTGCACACAATAGCGCGCCTGTACGACTACGTTCGTAGCGGAGCCGCACTTCTCGCTATCCTAGTTCGCACTTGACACTAATCCTGGCACGGGCAGTGCTATCGACCAGATCCTGCTCGCGGCGGCAGCGTACGTCCGTACCTGATCGGAGCAGTAGGCGACTAGGCGAGCGTTCAGCACCGAGTCGTCGACGCACTCTGCCGCCGAGCCGTCCTCCTGCAACTTCTGTATCGCATCCTTTCTCGCCGCCAGCAGACTCACGAGGGTCGCCTCGCTGCATGTTGTCTGACAAAGTCGAAACGGCCGGCGATCAGCCCAGCATCGCGGTTCATTTAAAGCAGGCACGACAGTCAGTGAGGCTCGGGGGGGGGTGCGAGGCGGCCTGCTTGCAGAGGCACAGCTATCGCTGCAGCCGCCGCGGCCGCCGCCGCCTCCTCCTCCTCCTCCTTCCTCCTCCTCCTCCAACTACCCGCAGCCCCCACATCCTCCACTAACTCCTCTTGTATCATCCCCTCCACCTCTTCCACCTCCATTTCTTCGTTCGCCTCATTCTTCGCCTCCTCCTCCTCATCATCCTGCCCCTCCTCCTCCTCCACCTCCTCCTCTTTCTTCCTCCGCCTCCTTCTCCTTCGCCTCCTCGTCCTTCGCCTCCTCGTCCTTCGCCTCCTCGTCCTCCGCCTCCTCCTTATATTCCTTCACCTCCTTCCCTTCCTTCGCCTCCTTCCCTTCCTTCGCCTCATTCTTCGCCTCCTCCTCATACTCCAACTCAGCCTCCCGCGCCTCAGCCTCCCGCGCCTCAGCCTTCTCCACCTTCTCTCAATTTCCCAGCTCTCCGGAAGCCGCGTCTCGGCTGCTTCTTGAAGTCGACGAGCGTGCGAGAGAAAGCGAGAAAGCGTGAGACGGCGGCGCCTTCACGAAGCCACAGCAGACGAGCGGCGAGCGCGCCCGTCACGCACGCTGCGCACGACAAGCTGCCGCCGAGCAAGCGAGTCGCACCTGTATGACACCGCCTCCGGACGTCTGGTTGTCCTTGTGCAGAAAACTCTGCGGCAAGCCGATCATCTTGCCAAGCCAGTCCATGACGATCGTCTCCAGCTCGGTGCATGCCGGACTTGAGGCCTGTCGTAGCGAGACGACGCGCGGCGCGAACGTCACGTTCCCGCGGGAGCAGCTGTGAGCGGAGCGTGATTGTGTCCCTGCGTACACAGAGAAGAAGAGGAAGTGAAGGAGGAGAGGAGGTGGAGGAAGTGAAGGAAGATGAATATGAGGAGGAGGTGAAGGAGTAAGAGGTGGAGGAAGAGGAGAAGAGATGCAGGAAGAGGATGAGGAGGTGAAGGATACTAATAATATTACACTTATTAAAGTGTCCTCAGAGAACTTAATCTCTTTCTAGGGGTTTTGCATTTGCTGCAAAGCTAACGCGATCGAATGATTAGTGGTAGCATTCTTGATAAACAACATGCATAACATGGTTAGGGGTGACATGCACAGGGTCAGCATGCAAGTGCGGTTAGTGGCAGCAAGCACAGTGTCAGCACGCATAAGCACATTAAGGTCGAATCACAGACCCACTAAGTGTTGTCATAAATAGGTGCGTTTTTAGTTTGCGGAGGGGTTAGAGGAGGAGGTAGAGGAGAAGATTGAGGTTGAGATTGTGAAGGCGGATGTTGAGGCGGAGGAGGTAGAGCTTCAGGAGGAGAAGGAAGAGTTAGAGGTGAAGGTGGAGGAGGAGGAGGAGAAGGAAGATGATGATGATGATGATGAGGCAGAGGTGAAAAGGAGGAGGAGGAGGATCGATGGCTGATCGCTTCCGCTTACGGCGCTTTTTCTTATCTAGTTCTGGTCAATTGCCGCGCGATTGGTTTGGAGGAAGCGGCTAGCGGCCAGCGACGAAACGCCGACCGGATGCTCGCGGCACCGAGCTGACGCGGCGTCAGCTCCGGCTCTCACCCAGGTGAACCCGAGGCAATTGATGGCGTTCGAGAGCATGTCGCCCAACAGTGACGGGTAGCAGTTGAGCGCCGGGAAGTAGGCGTGCATGTGCGGACTCTGCCAGTGAGTCATCTGAAACGGAGCCGCAGACGCTGACGCTCGCCGCCCGCCGAACTTTTCTTAAGCATGCTGTCGAATGGCTAAATAGCGCTGGCAGTGTCAACGTATTTGAGAAGAACGCTGAAAAATCTCTCTCTCTCGTTTGCATTCTCGTGTGAAGTTTCTTTCGAGCTGCAATGTCAAGGTTCTCGCTAGGCTGCCCGCTCGGCACGTGGCTCCAGCACTGTTTCCGGCAGAGACTGCGATCATGTCTCTGGCGGGCCCGTTTTGCGGGAGCTTCCGCTAGCTGGAAAGCGCCTGCGCCTATTGAGTCGCTCGCCTAGTGTCCCGCAGTCGCCGCCGTTCGCGTCTCGCGCGACCACGCCGCGCAGGCGCCGACGCACTGCCGCACCAGTAGGCCGTCCCTTTTGCAGATCCAACGCAGCGGCGGCGGCGGAGCCGCCGCCGCTGCGTTGGATTATCTACTAGACGGTCCCCAGGCGTCCGTCTGAAGTTTCCTAATGGCTCCGCCGCCGCCGCCGCCGCCGCGCTCGGCGCGAGGCCGCGAGATAGGCCACGCTAGTCTAATAGGGCTTGGCGCGTGCTGAGGCCGTGCTGCTCCGGCTCCGGAGCGACAACCGGACGACGACCGTCCCGAGAGAGATTCGGCGCGCGCGCGACTCAGAGGAGCGGCGAACTTCGAGGCCAAGGCCATCTGCTAAGGGCCATCGCTGAACTCCCAAGGACGCGCGATGCCACGTTAGCGTGCGTCGAATTCTCTTCCGCGTCACGGGCGGTCGAGCAAAAAGTGAGTGAGAGGGACAGCGGGAGGGAAGACGGAAGAGAGATAGAGTAAGGTGGAGAAAGAGAGGGAGAGAGAGAGAGAGAGAGAGAGAGGGAGAAAGATGCAGCGATAATTCGGTAATGCGAGGATAGGAGTCGCCTCTCTTCCGTGCAATTTTCCAGCTCCACAGCCGACAGGCCCCTTCGGCTCGGCGCTATATAGTGCGCGGCCGCCGACGTGGAAGCGGCGTCGGGTTCAGCTGCGCCGGTGAACAACGGACGCGGTTTGCTTATCGGCAGCCGCCGAACGGAAGCCGAATCAACTTGAGATGGCGAGATTCAGCTCTCCGCGACTGGACATAGACGGAAGAGATGCGTCCCGCCCTCGTATGGTTTTAGCTCTTTCACGAGAGCGCCAGAGACCAGCGAATAGGTTGCGGGGTGACGCACGCTGGACTCACGCCGGGCATTACGACTCTCTCGACGTCGGCCATGATGCTATCCCACGGCTCGCCTTGGTCGGGAGCGCAAGTCGGAACGAGATCCCTCATGTAGCCTGGAGAGACATTCGGAAACACCCGGCGCTCTCGGATGTTCTCCAAGTAGTCGCAAATGTAGTCCACCATCTCTTTGCCTGTCGCGAGCGAGCGGAATAGGGCGCCCTGCACGCATTGCCCTTGCTTGGCGTCAAAGAAACGGGCCAGCCGCCGGGCGTCGCCTTCGAAGCGAGCGCGGCGATTTCTATTCCGGCCATTCGCTCTCGCGCGGCGCGCTCGCACGCGCGCGAGCGAGCGCGCCGTCTCCTGCGCTACCGCGCCGCGAGCGCGGGGGCGGCCGCAGCGAGAAGCGCGCGCCGAGCAGCGAGAAGCACGCCGAGCAGCGCCGGCAGCCAGCGTCCCGCGTGGGAAAATCGACTGCCTCGCGCGCGCATTATTGGAAGGGACGCCTTTTCGAGAGGCCGCCGCGTCGGCAACAGTCGGGCGCAAGCCGCGGCTGCCGAAAGAAACTCAAAAGTGACAATCGCGAGCGACAGCCTACGACGCCGTTCGCCGAGTGCCGTCGATACTTTCGAGTCGCCTTCCGAGTAGCCGCTCGGCGGCGGCGGCGGCGGCCAGTCCGCCGCCGCAGACGCCGAGGCCGCGGCCGTCGGAGTGCCGCGACGGCGGCGCAGACGGGCGGAGCGCGGGCGCCGGCGTAACCGGCACGATTCCTGCAG
Organism: Cristatella mucedo; assembly: GCA_009760855.2. NCBI lineage: Eukaryota > Metazoa > Bryozoa > Phylactolaemata > Cristatellidae > Cristatella > Cristatella mucedo. The sequence goes on along the minus strand of WPIO01000052.1, from coordinate 1,018,833 downwards.
CTGCGCGTCGTCTGCTAGCGGTCTCGCCTACCTCTGCGCCTGTACTCTTTCACGTCCATGGCCGGATGAGCGGGGCTCAAGCACGAGCGCGCGGCTGAGCAGCAATGGCAGCAACGCGACCGCGGCGCGTCGAAATAAGCGCGAGCGGGAGTGCCGCTGGGCGTACGCCACGCCCCTCCGCGCTCGATCGATGGAGCCGCGCATGCGCGCGGGTGGACCGCCGGCGGCTGGTCGCGTCGCCCCGGACGTGGCCCGACGCGGCCGCCCCCACGCGACGGCGAGATGGCTCGCTCTCCGACATGCCGGCCTGTCCGATGGCTTCCGCTGAGGGCTTTCGCTGCCGCTGCCGCCGCCGCCGCTTGAGCCTCGCCTCAGTGCGCAGGCATCCCAGCGTGCCAACGGTGCGATATGCATCGCGAACTGCAAGCTGAACGCGTCGCTACTTCCCGTAGGACGCAAGAGTCCCATAGTCATCAACGAAGCATTGACTAGCAAGTTGAAAGCCCGCGGACTATTGGCCCGTGGCGGCTGGGGTCGCAGTAGTCGCCCCGGTCCGGGCCGCCGCCGCCGCCACGGCGGCACGTATTGCTACGCTAGCGGAATGGTAACGGAACTCCGGTAGATAAAAGATCCGGTAGATAGAACGCCGGAGTATTTCGCCGATCTAAGCAGAGAGCCCGCAGCAGCGACTGCGGCCGTCTCGCAGCCGCGCCGCGTCGGATCGCGCCTCGGCATCGAAAGTCTCGGTCATCTCGGTCACCTCGCTCGGCACCGAAAGCGCGGAGCGCTCCACGTCCGTAAAGTGCGGGCTCCGCGCAGCGGAATGCATCGCTCGCTCGCTCGGTCGCCCGCAGGAGGAGGGTGACGTTTCGGAAAGGAAACGGAGTGAAACGAGCAAACGCCGGTCCAGCGACAGGAAGTCGCTGGACCGGCCAGCTAGCGAAATCGAGTCCACTCGCCACGCTCGCGTCGCGCATCCGGCTGCGACTAACAGCCGCCGCTTCGCCGCCGCCGCCGCGCCGCTCGATCGGAGTCGCCAGCTTCCGCGAGCCCGATAGCGAGGCTGGTCAGCGGGCCGATCGTCCCGCTTTAGGCGAGCGACCGGCGCGTCCACTGCAAGGTTACGAAACGCCACACACACCTCCCCTTGGGCGCGGGCGATCGACCGGTGCTCTGACGGCGCACACAGCAGCCGCAGCCGGCATCCACCGGCGCCGCTGGTACGCCCCGCCAGGCGGCGCCGCAAGGGCTGAAGCCGCAGGCTTCTGTTGAGTTTGCTGTCTTACGAAGACAGCAGGCCTCGGAGTGGGTCGCTTTCTGTCGGCCACGCGTACGCGCGCTCCTGCCGGCGGGGGCGGGACGCCGCCTGACGATGTCAAGCGCGAACGCTACCGTCGAGTGATGCCGTGAAGGCTTCCGGCGGACCCCGGGGGGGCGAGCATTAGCAGCGGCTGCGACAGGGCAGGCAGGTAGCCGAGACTAGGCGACCGCTGTGACTACGATGTTCGGCACTCGCAGCGCTGCTGCCTGCGAACTGCATTCTAACGCCATGCATCTCCGTCCGTTACGCCGCGAGGACAGGTCCGTTACGCCGCGAGGACAGGTCCGTTACGCCGCGAGGACAGAGTGCACCGCTACCTTAAAGAATTTTCTAAAGTGCACTCGCAGCCAGAGCGATTTCCGGTACGCGTACGGTTGACAATAGACTAATTTTTGTAGAGGCCGACTTTGGGAGATAATAAGGAAAAGGCGCACATACGCGGTGCGACTGAGTTTTGTGTTCTGGGAGAACTCGTGCTTGTGAAATTTCTGAACAGCCTGCAGGTCATTCAGCCTACGCGGGCAACGTTTTCCTAGCACTGAGCAAAGGCCTAGCTGAAGTTTTGCGAGGCTAGTACAGCGGGCTATTTGCTTAGACGCAATAGATCAATGACAACTAGTCGTGGTTGAGGATCACAATAGTTGTTGTCAACTGGACGTGGTAGCCGAGTGGTGAGAAATACCGTCCATCCGGTCCGATCCTTGATCAGTTGGGATGGCCAGCAATAATTACCGGTGAGCTATGCATTTTGATGACATAGATCAACATTATCACCTGCGCGGAGGCCTAATTCCGTTCACGCATGTCAGCTAGAAAGATATTTCATACTTTAAACGCACCCTATCGCGGTCGCTGGGGATTCCGTTGCAGAATCTCTCCGCGTGACTTCGCAAGCCGTGCAAAGGCCAAGCAGTATTTTCTTTTGACTCATGCAACTGTTTACAGTGGCGGCGAACGCGTGATAGGAGCTGTCAGATTTAATTAAAGCGTTGAAACCGTGCTTGCTGTAAGAGAAACCGCGCTTACTGAATGAGCAGCAGTGCACAGTTGTCATGCAGTTACATATCCAGAGGACCATCAAGTGGAACGTACATTGTGTGTCAGTCAAGTGTGCGGCGATTGTCTACAGATAGCATCGAGGCATAAGTGAAGTTGCGCAAGGTAACTTTAATTAGTGCCGTAATTCACGCAGTGAAAATAATTAGCATGCTATTGCCAGCGGCTAAAGATGGCAACATTATAAATACTAATGCGATTAGCTGGAGTGCTTACTCAACATTAATTGCTGGTAAATTGACAGAATACTTAGGGGGGTCATACGATTAGATGAGAACAGCGAAAGCCTTAGAGCGGCGAGGAAAGGAAGGGAGACATCGAATGTAGGTCATATGGAGGCGGCAGCGTTAATGAAGAGTAGAAGAAGAGAGAGAGAGAGAGAGAGAGAGAGAGAGAGAGAGGGAGGAGGCAATGAGAGAAACGGGAAAGAGACGAGACAAAGCTACAGAAGCAGGGTAAGACAGGGAGAGACAGAGAGCAAGATGAAATAAGAGGAATACAAAAACAGACGAGACTGACAGGGAGAGAGAGGGAGAGAGAGAGAGAGAACTGTAGAGGGAGGGAGAGAGAACTGGAAACTGGAGAGAGGGGAAGAGAGAGATGGAGGGAGGGAGATAGAACTGGAAACTGGAGAGAGGGGAAGAGAGAGGGGGAGGGAGAGAGAGAGAACTGGAAAGAGAGAGCGAGAGAGAACTAGAGAGAAGGAGAGAAAGAGAGAGAGAGAGAGAGAGAGAGAGAGAGAGAGAGAGAACGAGAGACAGACGGTGGGTGAATGAGCCTGGAAGGAAGTTGGAGAGATGGCGAGATAGTTGGGAGTTCGAGACTGGCGGAGTAGTCACAATAAGGATGACAGAGACAGAACAGAAGAGGACAGAAGAGGAGAGAAAACATCCAGATTTTTTTTAGGAATTCCTGTTGATTGCTGAGCTTCGTAGGTAATGCTTTAAAAGGCTTACATCCGTGATGGCCAGAGGCCGCATTTAGGGGAAAATATCTCCTAATGACTCGGATCCCATCGAATACCTAATATATTTAATTAGCACTGAGCCTGGGGCAATGAGTCGGGTTCATATTTGTAAGGACGCGTCGCAGTGGTATCGCTACGATTAGATAGTACATGAAAGACAACTTAGTAAGGAACAAAAAAATATGGCTTACGGTGGAAACAAACGCAGAGTATAACACCTGGTCAATTCGTGAGTGGAAATCTACGATCCGCTCTGTGTCACGAGACACGAGTCAAGACACAAAAAAGTTGACTTAAATGATCTGCCTCATTTGTATAGCGGTACAAAACCTTGATGGCTATCACCGACATTGGCCGTAGGCAGTATAGGAATGCCCGCTACAGGACTCGAACTCACGACCTGGGTCCTGCAGAACGAGCTCCTGAGCTAAGACCCAGGAAGTCCTACCTTGTCATGTATCAAGCAGTGAGGCCAAGCGACAGGGCTTTAAAGAGCAGCAGCGAGTGCAGCTGCTGCCTAGAGCTGCTGCCTAGAGCACGGCAATAGCCAGCAACGATGAACAATCGACAAAGTGAGGCGGCATGTGCAACTTGAATATGGCACACGTTGAAGTAGCTATCAAAGTAGCAGTAGCAAATAAAGATTAAGTTAGCTGATTTAACAGTCTAGTGCATATATCTAGGCAACGGAGCCCTAGCGGCTGCTATCAGCCCGCTTTCGTCTAGCAATAAAACAATGCACGGTACAGGAATCGTACCCTCGACCTGGGTGGTGCTGTACAAGCACCTTAGCCCTGGGCTACAGCCAATCCTGTGTTATCCTGATTAGTATACCAGAATTCACATAACGCGTGCAATATTTACGCCCTTACACCCATAATACGCTGAATGGTAAGGACTTTTTGCCTGAATGTCACAAGAAGCACTATCAACAACACCACACTCTCGGAAAAAACGAAGGATAGTCAATGTAGTAGAGTTGCTACCGCAGGCAAATTCGTCTCCAAAGCTGCAATAAATCATGTGATGCCTCCTAGTCACGGATCATTTCTCCGATTCGGTCGCTTAGCCACGAATTGCACGGGACTCTGGCAGTCTGTGCAAGCAAGGCCAAGGCTATACAACGGCCGCATCGGGTACTTTCGCGTACTTGCAAAGAGACTCGGCCACGCGTGGGGTCTGCATTATGACTATTTCCCGTCGATGAAAAAAAATTAAAAATTACCAATTAAGTCTTGTATAGTACCTTGAGAGAACTTAATCCCTATTATTCAGATGCCTCTAAAAAAAATCGCTGCAAGAAAAAATAACCAATAGCTACCGAAAAGTGAGGCATCTTAGCTTAGGCAAGCACGCTCAAGCAAACGTTGATCAAGCTACGACAGACATGTAGAAGCAGACAAAAGACTTGAGACAGCTGGTCGGTTGGACCTCGCGATTAGCAGCACTTTTAATCAATCATGCACTGGTAGGCACTGAGAAAAATGAATATAAATACACACATTTAGAATAATAATAAAAAGATACATTTTCATAGCACTAAAAGATAACTAAGTATCTTTCTAGAAAGTTTACGTGTGCTGTAAATGAAGGAAGAGTGTCAGTTAGTTAGTGATTGCATGCGCACCTGAGTCAGCACACATGATTAGAAGAGGACAATTCGCAGGGACAGAGAAAATGCTGTGAGGCACCAGTGGTTTTTAGCAATCGTTCGACCAATACTTTAAAAAGCCTGGATTGGATTCGGAAGTCCGGGCAAACTATCGCCCTGTTCCTTGGTTCCTTTTTTTGTCAATGGTTCTCGAAAAGATTGTCGCTAAGCAGCAAGCATGTAGCACAGATGGAAAATAATGAACTGCCAAAACAATTTCATTCAGGATTCAAACAAAACCATTCCACTGAAATTGCTCTTAAAAATGTAATTCATTTGCATAGCGCCCCAAGAAAACTTAGTCTCTGCACAGGCGCTTCTTCAGATATGCCGCGGGACTAGAGCCCACGACCTCGGCCAGACCTTGGTTGGGGCGAGCACCTAAACCACTAGACCAAACTAGCTCGGAACTTCTGCGTTTAACCAACGACAGCCTACGCAGCAACGATTACGGAATGGTACTGCCCTAGGCCTGTTGTAACTATCAGCAGCGTTTGACACTATCAATCACGATAGGCTACTTGTACGATTAAGAACAACAGTCGGCCTGATAGACGAGATACTAGCGTGGTTCTAATCGTAATTGCCCGATTATTCTCAATCCGCGTGGTGTGTTGGTCCAGTCATATTCACCAGATAAGTCATCTGAGCAGTCCCACATGAGTCCTTTCTCAGTCATTTGCTGTTTTCCATTTATTCCAAGCATCTGGAATAATATTTCTGGCCCACGGGATCGGCTATCACTACTATGCCGACGAAACCCAGCTGTATTTGTCATTTAAACTGTTGAAATCCGCTGCAGCGACTGATAAACTGAATGCTTGCCTTACAGACGGTCGACTATGTATGTCAGGAGATTTCCTTAAATTAAACGACTATAAAACTGAATTCATACTCGTTGAACACTCTGGGTGTGCGGTTGGACAAGAATACTTCTCTCTTCTAATTGGTGGTGCTCTAGTGCTACTGTCGCAGTGCGCTCGGAATTTAGGTGTCCTCTTACACATGCCTAAATCTGTAAGGCTTCATTAAGCAGACTGCCCCCCCCCCCCCAGCTAGCCATAACGTCCGATTCCTATCCAAGGTAAGAGACTGTCTATCACCGTGGCTTGCTAAAAATTTAACTAGCTCTCTGGTTCAGTCTAGGCAAGGCTACTGCAGTTCCATTTTGGCTGAGCTACCTGAAAAGCTCTATGCTCAATCAAACTCTCGTGAGTACGGCTGTGAGGCTAATAAAAGATCCGAGGTCAAGGTCCCAGCCAAGTGGCTGGTGTGCTCGAGGAGCTTCGATGGCTCGACGGCTCGATGAACGAGTGATTCGGAGCGAAATCATTATTACGTTACGACATTACGACATTACGGGACGACAAGTTCCACCACCTGCCTGGCTCCTTGTCCACCTGAATGCTGAACTGCTGCACCAGTTTCAGCCAACTCGTGCCACTCGGCACTCGTTCCTCGACGGATAGTGACATTAGCTGTTCCGTGCCGCCACTTAAAGGCTATTGGCGGCGACGGAAGCTTTCGCTCTGCAGGTCCTCGACTGTGTGAGTTCACTTACACGATTACTAAGCAACCGCATATATTATCCTGCTACTGGATCCGACACATCTTTTCCAGCCTCCCTGAGCGGCTACTTACGCGCTACCGTTGGGATGCATGCTGGTGCTGTAATTAGCGCAGCGCCCTGATACTAATGTACACCTGCGGCTAATAATTAAGCCGCTTGAGCCGCTAGGTGATTAATCGAGCTCTCAAATATGTACGCGTAAAGCGAAGTAATGCTCGGACCAATACCGCCACTTTGAATGATTCCTACATGATCAGCTGGAACCCTGGCAAACAAATCGGCGTCTTTAAATGCAGCGATGTCAAAGCGGGTTTCTGATAGGCAGGTAACGTTGTGCTAAAGTTGTAATCGATCTCAGTGTGTCTGGGCGATAACGAGGTACACGGTTGGGGGTGACCAGCCGGGCGACGTAAAGCAATACAACCATAAGCTGCACAATGAGTTAATTCTGATCTTCTTGCGGTTAGCGGATGACGAGGCTGAGGTTGAGGCCGAGAGGTTTCGACTAGAGCAGGAGCAGCTCACCGGAACCGAGACCGAGGAAAAGTTAGGTGACTAGCCAGATTCATCGCCGGTCGATCCCACCGTCAACTGCTCACAAGAGCCAGACAGACGAGCGGAACCTATTCAGCTGCCGCAGCTATCCCAATGCAATATCGGTGGAGGAAGCGGGTGTGAGACCGCTTCCAACCTAGTAGCCGCAACAGCCGAAGGGCGCCGGAACAAAGTATGTGCGCAGCGGCAGCAGCCGCAGACAAACGTGGGGTAGCATGTGACTGCTTCCAGCGGCAAGACGATGGTAGCTTGCGACGGGACGCAGGTGGCGGCGGCCCGCGAGAGCGACGTCTCGGCCGCGACAGCAGCACGAACGTCTCGGAGCTGCGGAGAGCACGAGCGTCTCGGTGCAGGGCACAGAGAACAACCACGAGATCGGCTAGGCGGAGTCGAAACCCCGAGAACGCCGAGGTCATAGTTATGAGCCTGAGTGGTTTTTGGAGTGCCGCATCGGCCGTCGACGAGCGAACAAGCATACCGCTGGACAGAGCCGTAACTTATGCTTCGGGGCCACCACCTGCTGAGGAAGTCAACAGCGCCGGGGAATCGACGGCTTCGCGATTTTCGGGCCTCGAGCACCGCCCTCCAGTCAGGCTGGCGGACTGCGTGATTTATTGATCATTCTATAGGGGGGAAGGGATGATGTGTGCGCCGGATGCGTGCTGGCGCTGTAATTAGCGCAATGCCCTGGTGTACTCCGCACCTGCGGCCAGTAGTTAAGCCATTTCACGGCTGCGGTGATTGATCGAGCTCTCGCATATGTACGCGTTAGGAGAAATAAAGATCGAGTCTGGTTTTTACCGCTCACGTTTGCCCGCTCGTGTCTCCGTGAGACTCCACAAGAACAGCCGCCGCCGGAGACACTGCTAAGCAGCACTACGTCACTTACCTCTACTGGCCTGCCGACTCAGCTATGCTTCTCACTATCTCTTTGCTGCTTGAGATGAAGTCTGTTGGCTAACGTATGCGTGGCCGCTCAGGCTGTGAGTGCGCTATGGAAAATTCTCCTGCGTAGCAGCCACTGAGTCTCTGTGGCTTTGCTGAGTAACAGATGAAGATACAAACAAAAATATTCACAAACCGGAAAGATAATCTGCTAGTGCGCACGTTGGAGGAACGGTAAGGTTGGCATCAAATCACGAGTCCCTTTTATTTTTTTATGCCAAAACTATTAATACAAATTCTCCTGTACCTAGCATTTTTCTGAGAGATGAAACAAGGTCAGGCCATTTTCAGTGTCATTTGCAAACGGCCAAACTCAAGCATCGAAGAAAAGGAAGTATCCTAATTACCTATAGTGAGAATTTGGCTCTAGGTGCCCTAGGTAAGTATGAGTATGAGTAAATAAATACATGTATACATTTACATATACGTATATACATAAACGCACATATATGTCCAGGTATATGCGCATTTAATATAAGTAACAATTTCTACGGCCAGAACTTAACAGAACCATAATGACTAAATGCGTTTTACAAGTTTATATAATGCACTCAAAGCCTAAATGGCTTTCAGTCTCACGTAAGACTGAAAGAAAATGTGAGATGTAATGCTGAGTCGCGAGGGCAGTCAGGGAATTAAGCGGCATGCACAAGTACAGGCCTTCTATAATCCTACCGGTAAGCGGTGGCCCCGCTGGCTGATAAAGCCTTACGGTCGTGGTCTCGGACGTCTAAGCAACTACCTACCGGCACCTAAGGGGTATGCAAACCCGCGGCTTTGGCTAACAGAATGTCACCTAATATCCATTTGGTCACGGTACAAGCTACTCGTCGAAGTTAAAGTGGAACTGTCATAAAGTTACGTTTTTTTAAAGTGCAGTCAAGTTCGTTAGAAAGGCAATTAATCCCGACGAGGAATAATCTCCTCAATTACCATTAATTATCAATTATCATTCAATTGTCATTATCATTCAATTATCATTATCATTAATCTCGCTTGCTCCTCAGTCCGTCACTCGCGAAGCTTCAAGTCACGTGCAGTGCCCTTGAATCGATTTCAAAACTCGTGTCCTGAGTCCGTCAAGCAGGTAAGTTACTAACAGTGAATTTCTGAATTTTGCATATTTAAGCGGATCGTATTCTCTATACACAGTGAGCGTCCGTTTTGGTATCAAGATTTGCTTGTATATCGCGAAATTGTAAGACCGCTCACTTTACGTCATAGTAAGCAATATTATAGCAGCCTATAGCAGCCACTTCAGGTCAATCGTCTACACTATCTTCACTCACTCTTCGAAAGCTAAAACGAGAGATCAGCTGATGTTTTGAATGAGTTTTCTCCTCTGACTAAGTGTAACGTGCACCCTCATTCAGATGCTCTTTAGTATACTGCAGACATTAAGCTAGCAAGGACTACTAAGAGCCAGCTTGAAAAATCATAAAAAATTTAGACCGACTATCCACCGACTGTTGTACGAGGACTTTTGTAAGTCATATCGAGCCATCCTGACAAAGGACAAGTCTAGCTTACATAACAGTGCAGTTAAATCTCGCACGTACATCAAAAAGGTTGACGTTGACCATCGGCCATATCCTTAGCCGCTCTAGAGGTTAGCACGCCACCCAGCGATCCTGATGGCAATCAACCAGATCTTACATTTTCTCCAATTTCTATGCTGGTAACGTAGAAAGGATGAAGAGAGTACGACCTCACTGTGTACATCCTCCTGGGACTCCCAGTCATCAGAAAAAGTTCAAGAGAGTACGGCCTCACTGTCTATATCCTCATAAGACTCTCAGTCCTAAGAAAAGTTCAAGAGAGTACTGCCTCATTGCCTATATCCTCGTGGAACTCTGTCCTAAGAAAAGTTCAAGAGAGTATGGCCTCATTGCCTATATCCTCGTGGAACTCTGTCCTAAGGAAAGTTCAAGAGAGTACGGCCTCATTGCCTATATCCTCGTGGAACTCTGTCCTAAGAAAAGTTCAAGAGAGTACGGCCATATGGGCTCTCAGTCCTAAGAAAAGATCAAGAGAGTACGATCTCACTGCCAATGTCTTTATGAGACTCTCAGCCCTCCTGTCCAAGCTATACTCCTCTATCCACATTCAAGCTTGCATCCGATGATCTCAGCTCAAAGTTCATCCAGCTCCCAGTCTCAGAGCTACATGCCAACTATATACCGTACCTCTCTACTGAGTCATCCTTTGAGAGAAACATCAAATCCTTTGGAGACCGTGCATTTAGTTCGTATGCTCCCGAAGCCTTGAACTCCCTCCCGACTTGCGTCAGGACATCCCCTGACTTGACCACATTTAAAAAGAACTTACAAACACACCTATTTAGGACAGCCTTTAGTGGGTCCCCGTGATTCGTCCTTCATGTGCTCATGCATGCTGACACTGTGCATGCTGCCACTAACCACATTTGCATGCTGACCCTGTGCATGTCACCCCTAACCATGCTAATTCATTTTGTTTGTTTATCAAGAATAATATTACTCACCATTCAATTGCATTTCCCTTTGCAACAAATGTAAAGCGCCTAGAGAGAGATTGAGTTCTCTGAGGGCGCTTTATCAAGTGCATTATTATTATTATTATTATTATTATTAGAGATGCCCCGATTTATTGCTGCACCCCATAGGTTAGTGCTGCACCCCTTAGCTAACATTATAAGCGAGCGCCTCACGATATCATAAATATTTACACGTGCTCAATTTCTGTTACATCACCGTATCTCTCAAAAGGCCGTTGTCAGACCAATCATTTGGAAGTCAAAGAAGACAAGAACTTACATAAACTCATTCCAATCTCTCTTCTCACGTTTCAATAAGAAGCACTACATTTTAATAAGTTGTATGCGAGCGGGAAAAGTGGTCATTCAAAAACCTAAAAATCAAATAAATTCTAATCAGAATTAAGATTGTGCATTCGTGTGAGCTCTACAAACCTGTGTACAACGGATTTCTCGAGAAAATTAGCCTATGTAGTCACTTTTGCTATTCCGACGAATCTCTCGACGGCGTTTGCTACAAACAATATTCGAGTCCTTCGCAAGCGCTCATCGTATCGCCCGGGTGTCTCGGACATTGCACCGTGGTGGTCTACGTCCGAGAATTGTCGTTCGCTATTTCAGAACTTCGATGTCAATAGAAATCAACCGTAGCGTCATTGTGTTTGAAGTAGGGGGTATTCTGAAGATTTCTTCCAATTTCGCTACTTTCCACTCTTCGATCTCGCTTCAGTGAGTCGTAATGGCTCACTAGGTAAGGCGGTTGCTTTTCACGACCTCGGCCCTGAGGTCGTGGGTTCGAATCCTGTGGTGGGCGATCCTTTATCGCCACTGCAAGCCGTGGTGATAGCCGTAAAGGCTCTTCTGTCGCTATACAAAAAGAGGCTGTTGAATCAGCTAGTATTTATTATTTATTTATTTAAGCACAATCTAGGCTTTTATTTCAATGCGCATTACAAACAACTGTAGCTTCATTCCCTTCGTGGTTTCCAGCATTTTACAGACTGCTGCCTTTGCTGCTTTGTATCGCCATTGGCATTAAGTGTTTTCATTGGTCTTAACCCAAGGTTAAGACGATCATACTTCCAGACCCAGATGGTGGGTTCAGGTCGTGCAGCGGTCAATCCTATATTGGCCACTGCAAGTGATAGCAATCGAGGCTCTCCTGCAGCTATATACTGTATATATAGTATATATGCTATATAGCTGTAAATGAGGCTGTTAAATCAAGGCCGTAGCCAACTATGACCAATTTACTAGAAATGAGCAAACCAATCATTTTTTTAAGCTGGAGTGCTCTACCACTGTAGCCGGCACCAGCTTCATCGCCCGATTACTTCTAGGAATCCGGATTCCTGTTCCGAAATTACCTTTCGCTGACTAATGGTGAGCAAAAAAGTCATTCTTTCTCCTTTGACTCTGAAGGGTCAATTATATCAGGCCGTTGGTCACCGGTCACTGACCATATCAGCTCCACAGACAAGTCTATGTGCCCAGCACAGGCTTACCACGGCTAAGATGGTCTGCATCTGTGACTCTGTAACTTGCTCTTACAGGTCTTCCTGCTTGTGAAACAAGATGGTTAAAGATGGTGCAATACCCAGCAACTAAGCTGGTCAGTCATGAACATAGCAATGGCCTTATACCACTTCGTTGGGACTAATGTAATGTAATGTATCTCCGTCAGTAACTCCACAAAGTCATAAAGACCATGTGGGCGTTACGCAGGAGAGTTTTGCATAGCGAACTCACAGCCTAAGCGGCTTTCGGTACGCATTCGGTAGCCAACAGACTTCGTCTCACGCAACAAAGAGAAAGTGGGAAGCATAGCAGAGTTAGGAGAGCAGTTGAGGTAGTGAGTAGCATAGAAGTAGCAGTTCAGGACCGCTGAAAAAGATGTGCCATAGTCGGCAGTTGGAGAGTAGATGTCGTTGCGTAAGAACCGGCTCCCCATCAAGCAGCTCGCGTACTTTCAAGGTTCGGTCACTCACATTACATAAAGTCCTCCGTGATTGGTAACATTTTTTTTTATAGATCTACTTCCTACTCGATCTTCCTTCTCACAGCACACTTCTCTGGCTATGGTAATTTAGCTAAGCTTCTAACCAAACTTAAATCTTTACCCAAGACCGTCCCTTTAATTCTTGTGCACCTGAATACTGGAACTTACTACCATCTGCATCACAACATTCCAAAACTTGATATTTAAAGCAAGCATTACCACTATTACACAGCTAGGGTTGTCAGTCGTGAGCATCGCAGTTGCCACATCCCACCAATTCTCGACGACCTACACTGGCTCTCAGTCAAGCAACGCATCGACTAAGGTTCTGTCACTCCCTTCTAGGTCTCTTCATTCTTTGGCTCCAGCCTACCTATCAGATCTACTCCCCCCATCAGGCTAAGCATTGTACCGCATGCTTTTCTTAGTCTAATTGTTTACCTACACCTCGTACGAACCTCAAATCCTTTGGAGACTGCCTCTAGTGTGTATGCTCCTAAAGCCTGGAACTCAGGTAAAGGCTTTGGGAGCACCACTGATCTACTGAGGTGTCCCCAGCGGTATGCTCTTTCTACTTCATAAACTAAATCCTTCGTTTAAATTTAAATTTACTGCTGCTCTTTATCACTTATTGTCGGCTGCAATCAAAAGTGAAAGCACTAGGGATCTTTTGCCAAAACACAACTGTAGCTTTTGAGCAAGCCACTCTTTAATTTATCACACCGCAGGACGGTGATGGTTCAGGATAAAGACTACATTAGCAGTGAAGGCATGTAACGTTTCTTTAAAAAAATTTGGAAAATCGTGTACAAGTCAAACGGACATTAAGAGGACTTAATCCAAGCTTGCCCTAGTAAGATCATGCAGCTTTAGACATACTGATAAAATGCCGCTAATCAAGCCACTGCCACTACCAGCAAGTCACAGATAAACGTCTCCGTGGCTTTCCTGCGGAGCTTGCCTCAACATATCTTGTCAGTACGATGGCGCCAGATATAGAGCACATTCTAGAGATCAGTGAGACGTATGCTGGAAGCACTGTGTAATGAATGCTACTATGACGGATGCGCTGCATAATAATGCTACTATGTCAAGTATAGTAAGTCGGACTTACGATACAGCAAGTCGGTTTACATCTTAGCACTACAGGCCACACCATCAGCACATGAGAAAGTGCAGCATGGGGGCGAATGCAAGCTCAGAGCTCAACTGCCGTCAAGGTCTCGCGGCCGATTACACTTGCTCGTGACAAATAGCAATCGGTCGAAATACGCAGCGCCGTGCCGGTCCACCGGCGGGTAGCAAGCAGTGACTAAGTTCACATAAATGGTCCAATTAAAGCCGGACCGCTCAGGAGAGTGCTCTGAAACCGGCAGGCGCGTCATTCACTCGGTGTTTGCCGATCATGGTGTAGAACTTAAAGCGCTCTCCCATTTTCTGCGGATTGGTCATCATATCATAGCTTGATATGAGGCTCTTTCGTATCTCGTCTTTACCTGATGCAGTAGCTGATTCGAGCAGCACCTTTCAAAAGAGAAAATTGCACGAGGCGATTTAGTTGGCTCGAGCACAAAAGAGCAAGTCAATTACGCCGACTAGTGTGCCACATTCGCCTTAAGCAGTCTGACAGTAAGGCTAACCGCATGGTCTTGCTTGGCAACATGGCAACATTTCAAGCACGGCGCCGTGCTCGATACGACTGGAATAAGCATGCACAAGCAGGCACTCGTGCGAGTGTGGGCAAACTCCTGCGAGCGCATACTCATAGAAGCACGGGCACGTGCACGCAAGCAGACGCACGCTGGCGCAAGCACATAAACCGCAACTACACCATCGTAGCAAGCATGATGCCACGATGCCTATGGGTTAAGAATTTAAAAAAACCAACAGACCTTCAGTCGTATACCAATGCCCATATTGTGTAGAAAGACCTCCTGCGTAATAGGGCCGAACACGCTCACTGTAAAACAAAACGATTCAAGACTCGAGAGGGCAGCAGATGCGACATCCACCCCCACAGTGCAAACCGATCAGCCTGCAATGACCAGGGCTGCTACAAGGGGTAAAAGAAGGCAGCGGCAGAATGATGTGCCCAGCACTCGGCGGTAGCTTTGGGATGCCAGCGTTCTCCAGTTACCCGAGATAAAGAGCTTGCATTGTTCGGTGACGCCAAACTGGCCACAGTGACATCATGGGAATAGAAGACATCGAATGGCATTTTCAAGTTAGCTAGGCGACATTAGGTGATACAAATAGGTTGGCAGGCTTTGTGCCAGCCAAAGGGAAGGGGCAATAATAATAATAATAATAATAACAATAACACACTTGGTAATGTGCCCTCCGTGAACTCGATCTCTTTCTAGGTGCTTTACATTTGCTGCAAAGGAAGCACGATCGAATGGTTAGTGGTAGCATGCTCAATAATCAACAAGAATAACATGATTCGGGGTAACATGCACAGGGTCAGCATGCAAGTGTGGTTAGTGGCAGCATGCACAGTGTCAGCACGCATAAGCACATCAAGGACGAATCACAGAGACTCACTAAATGCTGTAATAAACAGGTGCATTTTTAATTTCTTTTTAAATGTGGTCAAGTCAGGGGATGTCGTGACACAAGTCAGGAGTGAGTTCCAAGCTTTGGGAGCATACGAACTAAGCAATTTCAACTTGATGCACACACGCAGCGTGTTCAAGGCAAGCGAATTCACACCAAAATCAACTGGGACGATTGCAACAGAAAATGACGAACGACAATCGCATAGACCCTAGTATCAGCAACATGAAATGAACCAACCCATCTATGCCCTGACAAAACCAATAACCCAATAAGCTACTTACGTCCAGGCGAAATTAAAACATCTGCTTAGCTATTTAAATTCCGGTGAAATTAGAGCTTCGGGGCTGGTAATAATCTGACATTCACGGTCACTACACCACTTAAGTTCAGCAGAGCTAAATCACCTAGCCATAAACCTCAGCATTCGACTCGCAGGTCATTGAGTTAATCGCCTTTCCCCCAGCCAGCCGATCCTACTTAGTAGGCTGCATATTTCTTGTAATGAGTACCAGTAACAGTGGGAGCATGGGCAGGCAGCACCAGCAAGATAGTATCCCTACGAAGTCGAAAAAATCTAACCCCCCCAGCAAAATGGGCTCGGCCAGCATATCTCCTGTAGCAGTTCCATGTAACCCGAGTGTCCTGTTTCAGACATTTCACTGGACAACCACAGCAGCTCCATAGTTGAGTCGGCTTACTTTTAGCTACACAGCATTGCAAACAATTTGCTTTAACAAGGATACTACAGTCAAGTTGATACATGCATTTGCGACATATCATCTTGCCTTCTGTAGCTCAATAGATGCAAGTTTTCCTACATGTGCAATAAGACACAGTTAGTGCAAAACTCTACAGCTAGGTTTGCCTTTTGTGAATGCCGCTGATGCCACATTATACCACTTCTCACCGACCTGCACTAGATCCCCATCATGTAGCACCATCAGAGTCAAATATCTGCCAATCACTTTTACATTTCTTCCTACTAGTGCTCCATCTTACCTATAGGAAGCATTTCCTAAGAAGGTTTTCGAATCCTCCTACCACCTGCTCTCCCGACTCATGCAGTTTAACCATGCCTCTAACCAAACTCAAATCCTTTGGTGCCTTCAGTTGGTATGCTTCGTTGGTATGCTCCCAAAACCTAGGGCATATTCCAGACTGAGACCACGATAGCCCGTGACTTCACAAAATATAAAAAGAAGCTGAAAACCACCTGTTCCTCACATAATTGTCCTTTTGTGTGCTAATGCATGCTGACACCGTGCATGTTATCACTAATTGGCATACTTATTTTTTATCATATGTAAAGCATCTAGAAAAAGATTTAGTTCTCTTAGAGTGTTATAATGCCTCATTATTATATCTTATCATTCTTATTTGGTGGTAGAATAGCAAAGAATATAGGTGCAACGCCTGCACGCAGCCGTTAGTAATAAGTGACGTGGTAAGACAGCATTATTCATGGCAGCATTCCAATAACCATCCAATCGTTAGTTACAAAGTTAGAGAGCCTGATCCAATTCGTTGCCATTAATCTAGCGTATCATCAAGCAGAATGGGCAAATTTCTGAGGACATAATAAGTTCGTTTACAGGCCCTCCTACCTTTGGTTCCAGCACATCGGCTAAAGAATGAGAAGTCAACATCGGCAGTCAGGTCGGCAGTTCCCGGTTCAGCTAGTGGATCGTGCAAATTGTGGGCCTTGAAAGCCTACAAGATTGATAATGTTCGAGTCTGTCACCGACAAACAATGTACAAAACTTAATCCAGAGTGCCGTGGCCACCAGCCACGTGGCATTTTCAGCACCCCACATCACTTGGTTGGCGACCTGCAGGTTTAAACACAGACGGTAGCTGATGTTTAGATTTCAAATGTAAAGCGCCTAGAAAAAGATCGAGTTCTCTGAGGGCACTTTATCAAATGTATTATTATTATTATGTCATTCTGCAACAATGGAAACATCACACATCCTCCGTGAGGTGTCGGAATCGAATCCTACAGGGATGGCAGAAACTTTTCAAGCAGGCATCAACTAGGCCAGTTTCCATTGACTTTGTACATTATATTTGCTTCCATCCATTTACTTCCTCTTTTTAGATGCTTAACTTTCTTGCATTAGGCTGCAACGTCAAGATGATCAACTATGAACTATTCGGGAACTCAAAAGACCGGCTACTCGGTTCATGGAAGTTGAAAGGCGAGCAACAAAATGGTTGCACTACCATCTTATATGACAGAGAATAAATAACAATGCAAAGATGCTCCAATGCGGTCAGAGCATCATCTGACAGTGCTCAAGACCGAAATGACGCCTTTAAAAACCCACAAACTTCCACACATCTGCACCTAAATACAAAAAGACAAACTGCTCTGATATTTCTGCATATGCTGAATTGCTAAAACCAAAAAGCGTGTTCCCGCACTATAACCAGCAAAGCCAGTCCATTTGCTAATTCTCAGCAAGACTGAGTTCAGCAGTACCATTCTCACAAGCCATGTAATGAAACCTCTCACATCGCTGGGACTAGAGCACTCAATGGGGTCGCCCAGGTCAGTACAGCTAATCCTAAAACTTCAACTACGTCTTACTCTTTTGCAGAAGCAGCAGTGGCAACAGAAGCAGCTATTGTCGCAGCCGTGTGGTTGAATAGACATACCTGCAGTCCGAGGCCGTGAGGCTCATCCCCCATCACGATCATCAATGTTTCTGCTCTGTTTGCTCCAGACTGCAGAGCTGTTAAGCTCATCCCCCACCTCGCTCATCAATGCTTCTGCTCTGTTCGCTCCAGACTGCAGAGCTGTTACCAGAGGTAATCCCCCCTGTTCTTCTTCGCTGCAGCCTTTGCACCTCTTCTAGTTGTATAAGATGACCCTAAATTTACTCACACCTCAAACGCTTCCTTTACTAAATGCGATTAGCATTGCTGGTCACCGTATCTAATTTGAAGCAGCTGTTAGCCCTTTAGCACACGACTTAACAGTCTCTAGTGGTAAAACTTAGTCTGCACGACTTTGCGAACTTGCTGAAGGAGATACATGCATGACACAGGATGGGAACAAACATTGCAAAACCCCCAGACCGCAGAGCCGCACAAGCACCAGGAGAGCAGGATTGCAGGACCGATTAGTTAACGGTGCCATCACGAGTGGCACATGATATCAAGTGGTGGCAAGTGGACAGCATCTGCGATGTCAAATCGTGGTGGCTTAAAAATATCTCCTAATTGACAGCTCATTCTCTCGGGAGGCGTGAGCAGCTCGTACAAACTAAGTTCGACAGGATCCCCGCATGGACTTATCCAGCAGTATCAGTGTGACGGATGGCAGTATCAGCGTGATGGCAGTATCGATGTGATGGCAGTATCAGTGTGGGCATGCAAGGTGATCCAACTTGAGAAGCCATCTAAAACACAAGGCTGAACTTCTTCCTTTTTTCGGCACGTATCACGGATCTACAGGCTCAGTGCTTAGCTACCGTAATGCAAGAATGCAGACTAAGCTGGGTCCCAATCTAAAGGCCTCTGCTTAATAGAGGATTATTCAAGCGAGACACCCGAATGCAAAAAAGCAAGCTAGGCCCGAACATAGGTGACCACGGCACAGCTTCACATGCTACGCTGCTGCATCGCGGCTGCGTCGCTGCTCAAGGACACTGCAACTTCATCGCGGACCGACACTCAAAGGCTTCAACATTGGGGAGCCCATGATCTTACGAGGCAATAGCAACGATACCGCTGCCACTCACAGCAGCTTGGCATGGCTTCACCAAAGATGATACTAAAACCCTATGCACATTTACTCCCGAAGTGCCTGCAGCAGCTGCCGGCTACCGTTCGAAATTTCACGAATCTAATACGTCCACGACCAGCAACGTGGTGGTCCCGTGACCCCCTTCCCACAGCAGCAGCCACTGACTAGACAGTCGCTTTGAACACTGCTCAGCTCACAAGCTGCTGCAGCAGCTGGTGGGGGGAGGACGAGGCCTTTACCAAGAGTGATTAGCTAATTGATGACTGTCTCCCACTCTGCACACAGTGGCCTCTGTACAACGCTATGCTTAAAGAAGCAAAGGGTCGGCAGGCAAGGTGCCGATGGGCGTGGGGGAGGAGAGGAGGAAAAGGTGGAGCAGGAGCAGGAGGAGGGTGAGGAAGTGCACGAGAAAACCACGGAGAGCGATGCAGAAAGGGTGCCGCTTGAGCTGCGCTGCTGCGTACTCTGAACGTGTCGCCCTTGTCACCATTGTGGCCATAGTCTGCTATCAGTGCCGAGCCTCCCTGCACTTCGATTCGCGCGGCAAGCTTTTGGACGATGACGCCGGCTAAAGGATTCACCTCGAGCTCTCGCTGGCCAGCTACTGCCTGGGAAGAGAAGGAAGCGCCGAGTGAACGTGTGATCATGTTGCATTAATCCGGTCGGTAACAGCAACGGCATTAATAGGCATCTACTAAGCAACTTACGTGAGCGGTGAACACTTTCGATGCTGCTGTTGGCCCATCGGCAAGCACAAAGCGAATATGATGGGGATCATCCTCGGTTGCCTTGTCGACCAGCACTTCTCTAAACCCTCTCGGCGTCATCTACGATCAGTGCAGACACGCTTGAAGCCTCACATTAAAGCCGGCTTGTGACAAAAGCTCACATGCTTCATTCCGCACGGCTCAGACTCGCGGACTTCGTGCGACGATTCGACAGTTTTCAGGATCCCGTAGAGGTCATGCACTCGTCATTGGGGATGGCTCTAAATATGAAGGTGACTGCATCGCCGGCGACCTTCTTACAAACTTGCAACGAGACACCTGCTTCAAAGGACACCACCAGGTGCTGTTGCAACT
This sequence comes from Cristatella mucedo, assembly GCA_009760855.2. Classification (NCBI taxonomy): domain Eukaryota; kingdom Metazoa; phylum Bryozoa; class Phylactolaemata; family Cristatellidae; genus Cristatella; species Cristatella mucedo. The sequence continues at coordinate 998,862 of WPIO01000052.1, read as the reverse complement.
TTGTGTAGGTGCGCAGCAAAGGCTGATTGCCAAGATCGGGTAGAGAAACTTGAGCGAGCAGCTCGATCGATGGCAATGCAGCCAGCAGCAGCGGAAGGATCACGCCCACAAGCTGGCCAGCCCGCAATTCACATGTCAATAATCGTGCTTGATTGAGCTGCATGCGAAACGTCCACAGGTCCTGTTAGCAGGCAGAACTGTCAAAACGCAGCTTATAGTGTAGGCACAACACACAACAGCCACCTGCCAAAAATAAAAAAGGCACTAGCCAGGCCAGGTGTGATGCTCGACTGTGATGGTGGCGAAGGGATCCCAAGCACATGATGGTCTAACGAAACATACCACATTGGAGCGCTACAGGACGTCCAGCTACCGGCCTTCAACGACCAAGGTCGTAGGCTCGAGCCCAGCAGCATACTTGTATAAAGCACCTGGATAAAGTTCTCTTAGGGGACTATATAAGCGAATTAAAGCCGGCCCAGGCTCTAGCTGGTCGGTGGCTTCAGCACGAGCAATAATTGCCCATAATAGATTGATAAACCTATAAAATTGCATAATAAAAATAATAATATTAAAAGATCTCTTGCATAGCACTCTAAGAGAACTAAATCCCCATCACTTGGCAGTTGGTACTCCAAGCACTTGAACAAGCATGCAAAAGCACTCCCGGAGACACTTAAGAGCCACTGGTTAGGACCCCTCCTTAGTACTATGCACTGGATCGTACACATGTAAGAACACAGAAAAAGACAAGTTTGCTGGGGCGAAAGAATTGATCGATGATCGACCACTATGAGCCATCACAGCACCTTCAGCATAGGAGAGGCATGGCTGATTTTTCAGAAGAGCCGGCCAGCTGATCTGCTAGGCTGACAGCAAGTGAGCGCTGTGTGCAGCTACCTGGAACTTGTGGATCGGCAGCGCATCGAAGAACTCGTGGGCGAGGTAAATGCAAAACGAGTCACCGGGCACATCGTCGATGTCGCTGTACCACTCGACCGGCACGCCTCCGCGAGCGCTCGTGCACCGGCGATAGCACGCAGGGCGAGTGCCTCTGGCCGTTGCCGCACCAGCGGCTGCTGCAGTTGGGTCTGCCGAGCCATCGGCTATGGCGTAGCTGGGCGGGCTGCCGCACAGCTTCTCGGCCTGCAGCTTGCTCAGCGTCGGGCTGACCTCGACCAGGCTGACTTGTATAGAGCTCCGAAAGGTGTCGAATTTGGCAAAAACCTGCAGCAAAACGGGAGCACACGCTGCATGGCTTAGGGTAACAGGCCAACGAGGCTGGCCGCCGCCGGATGCTTGCGCTTGCGTCAAAACTGGCGCAGAGAAGAAGCGGGCAAAAGTGTGCAAGCCAGCAAAGCGGCTTTAGCTCTGCTCGATTCGAGAGCGAACGGTCCCGAGGCCATTCGCCGGGCAAGCCACCGGTGGAAGACGGCAAGCAAACATGGCGGATCGGCTGCGATGTTTGTAACATCACGAATGCACCCGAGACGGCAGTGATGCAAAGCAGCACGGAGCAGAATGCACAATGATCACCCAGCAGCCAATCGATCCGTGTAGCCAGCACAATCAACTGCAGATTGGATGCCGCTTCCTCTGAAAGTACTGGTGAGGTCGGGTGACAGCATCTGACTCTGTGCACGTTATGCCCATTATTGTGCCGCAGTACATTGGACAAGGCGGAAAGGGCCAGGAAGGGGGTGGAGAGAGGTGCCCAGGCCCAGCTCGGGCCAGCATTGCATCTTCACCGACGACCTTTTGCGCCTCCTTCCACTGCGCCATCCACGTCTCGGCGCCCTCGATACAAACCGGCGACATTAAATCAGGGCCTCTCATTGGTGGCTCGTTCACCTGCTGCCACTACAAATGACTAGCGACAGCATTCCTGCGGCGATCTTCGGACGCTCGACAATCGTGCGGCAGTAAAGCTGCAGCGCCATTTGCGAATGCACGGCACATCGACACGGCATTCCCTGACTGCAGGAAGAGCGCAGTCGCTAGGTGCTTGTGTGACAAATGGGTTGTAGCCGCTTCCGCATCCGGATGGGACAAGGCTGCATGCAAAGCACTCGCTCGCTCACTCGCTTGCGGGCACAGCACCAATGCACACAGCTACCCCGGCAGTGGCAAGGAGATGGCAGCAGCAACGAGCGCCCACAGCTTAACATAGCAAATCCGTATTCGAAGCGCAGAGAAGTCTATTTGACAGCAACATTAGGTTAAAGGCTTCCAGGACCAGCCATGGCATGGACACAACAGCTCACTCACTCACTCATACGGTTCAAAGCCTAGAGCACCACTCAGCTCAACTGCTAAGGCACCACCTCCCGTCTATTTTATAGCTTCCGGTTTTACAGCTTAGTCTATTTTACAGCTTTCGCTTTTATGCGCAGGCTCGGTGTGTGTCAGCCGGTCGCACGTCAACCGCTCACTGAGACCGAGTCAATGCAGCGCCAATGCACACGAGACAAATGCCTGTGGCTGCGATCCAACTGCAATGCCCCTCTATTGCTACCGAGGATGCACCTTCGAAAAGGCGGGACCATCATGAATTCGTTACCCTGCTGAACCGCCAGCGGCATGCTCATTCGAGCTAGCGACTGCGGTGCATTTACCTATGCCAGCGAGAGCAGAACGAATGCGCTAAAAATGATCCACTATGAATAAGTATCAGCAGATGGAGCGTCCCTTCCCCCATTTTTTTTATAAGCAGGCGGCTCTATTGATATAAGGGAGACTTTCCTTCCTTTCTGCTTTGCCAATTCACATGTGACTGTACAAGCCACACTGGCTTGCAGCAAACGAAATGTAACCCCCAGCTGGAGCAAGGAAATGGTGTGAGGTGCAAAGCATGCCAAGCGAGGCTCCACTTACCACCACAGCAGACAAGTACCTAGTAAGGCCACCACACTCGTGCATGCACAGCACACGCTTTCCTTTGCCTAGCTAGCTTTCGTTGAACGACTGGGCGCTGTGAAGTCCCAAAAACACGGTACCGAGGTGTCATCATGGTTTATAATGAGTTAGCTACATACGCTGTACCCATCGTAAGTTTTCCTTTTGCTTTCGAGGCGGGATATCCCGAAGTGTTAGCGCCCACACCAGCTCTCTTCTGGTAGACTGCCAGTAGTTAGCCTCTCTTGTGTGTAGCACGGCACCGGCCTGGTTAGATTTGAGGGCGCACAAGAACTGCTCAGCAGGAAACACCTCGGTCCTAGAGCATTGAACAAGAGGATTCAGCCGTCGTAGTAGAGGTGATTGTAGTCGGCTGGCCTGTCAACCCTATAGTTCCGGCTAGCAATTAAAGAATAGAGAAACGCCTGCCCAAGGTCGCTGTGCTGTTGCCGCCAGCCATCCTAGAATTGCTGGACGGGTTTCCGTGAGAATGAGAAAGGTGGCTGAAAAGCACCTGCATCCATTAGGACGAAGTGGTGATGATAGGCGGTTCCCGTGAGAACGAGATAGGTGGCTGACGAGCAAGCACCTGCAAACTCGAGCTGTAAGCAAGAGGACGAAGCTGCCGTCGTAGTAGGATCGTGAGGTGATTGATATCGGCTGGCTTGTCAACCCCCATTGTCCCGGCTAGTTATGGAATGGCAGGGCGGTGCTTGCTCGGGATTCCTTACTTTTCTACAGCTCTGTTTCGACGCCCTTGCCGGTAGTTGCCGGACTCGAGGGAAGAGGGCGGGCTGTTCGCAGCCCAGGACTTGCATTTCGTGTGTGTTTGTGTTCTGTGTGTGCACGTGGTCTCGGCACAGGGATTTGCCGATGCGAACTAGAAGTAGTTCGGTGTAGCATGTGAGGTATTCCTGCTATTAAGGTGGAAGCGGAGCCCCAGTTCTCCAGTCATGGTCTTGGGTCTGTTTCGGGCTCCTCCGTCTTATTTGGGTCGTTCCCCAAAATGGACGTAGGTAGCCTAAGTGCAGAGACATATGTGCCCACGAGAGTGCTTGTGCTGTTGAGAGCATGCGAGGAATGTGGAGATAACAACTGAGCTAGATGTGCAGCGACATTGTATGCTTGCGAATAAAACTCAGTGAAATCCCCTATTCGCGCGTGTCTCTTTCCAAATCACGCCACGGACTCACGACTCCCTAAGTAACAGTGAGTAGGTCAGCGCCAGAAACGCTCATTTCGTGGCGGCCTGCTTATTGCTTGTAGACGCCCACCGAACCGCATTCGGCAGTAGGTTACGCTGCTCGGTAAGCGACAGGTTATGCCTATTCCGCCGAGCCTTCGGCATTACTATAACTGCTACTACTACTACTAATAATACACTTGATAAAGTGCCCTCAGAGAACTCAACCTCTTTCTAGGTGCTTTACATTTGCTGCAAAGGAAACAAGATCGAATGGTGAGTGGCATCATTGCTTGATAAACAACATGAATAGCATGGTTAGGGGGTGACATGCACAGCGTCAGCATACAAGTGTGGTTAGTGGCAGCATGCACAAGCATATGTAGGACAAATCACGGGGACCCATTAAATGCTGTCATAAATAGGTGAGTTTTTAATTTCTTCTTAAATGTGGTCAAGTCAGGGGATGTCGTGACGGAAGTCGGGAGTGAGTTCCAGTGAGTTACACGTGTCATTTGTCACTCTGGGTCTGTGAGATAACATAAAGTGCTGATACAAGTTTAAAACGACACTGTCCAGCCCAGTCCCGCTTAGTCCGGTGAATTATGTCAATTTTAATTTCAAAGCGACGACAAATATGCGAGCAAATGGCACCGAAATCGATTGAACCGATGAACTGAGCAGGCACTTGACTTATTGTCGGCTTACCCTTAACATGTCATCCATGAGAGTGCCCCTTCCGGGCCCAAACTCGACGAGACGTACGTGATTCGGCTGTCCATTCTGCAGCCATTCGCTAACACACCAGATTCCCAGCATCTGCAATACGAGCTCCGAGATTGCGGTTGCTCGCATCCGCATTCAACGCTTCGTGCATAAACTTATGACGACACACGGCGGTTACAGAAGGCGATCATAAGAGTCGCCCAATGAATTAAGATGCACGCACACACCTCTCCGAACATCTGGCTGATTTCGGGAGATGTGGTAAAATCCCCGTGCTTACCGAATACGTCTCGGTGCATGTAGTATCCCTGCAAGAAAAGCGGTAGCTTCGCACATTTTCTGGGGATACATCGATAGAAACTAATACGTTGTGCTATCTGCGCTCACAGCGAGCATACCGATGAGGAATTCGTGAGCGCCTCTTTCATGTACTCGGCTATTGTTATAGGCCCTGTGGCTTTTATCTTACGCAGGAGGTGCTGCACTAGCTCGTTGTCCGACGACTTATTTGCCCGAGAAACTGACGCGAAAGTGCGGAAGCATCGGGCCGCCCTCCATGCTAGTGGCAGGGCCATTCAAGCTGAGCGAAATGCTAGATTGTCGCTGTCACAAATACCCAGCTATTGCACAGAGCCCGCAGCATGACGACGCCATGTGCACAAACGGTACTAATGGGATCGTTAAAATTTCGGGGGGTCCCCCACCAGCCCATCAGCTGGGGCATCCCAATATGGCGCGGGCATCCCCACCATCCTGTCGCAGTTGTCCACGTAGCCTTAAGAACTAGCCTGTATTTTCTCAGCATATTATATTGATTCAGACTAATAGGTTAAGTAAAAAATATACGTTTGACATGATAAGGAAATAATCCAGAGTAAAGAGAACTTGGGTTCCTTCAATTTTCAACCCTGTGGCGGCATCCGGTCCCGGTTTCTTCGGCTGGTTAGGCCGTACGCTGACGCAAAGCGTCGCTGACGTGATACATTTTCCCTATGGCAAGTCGTGCCTCCATCACGTGTGCATTATTATGATAGTCCCGGTTGAATGTATCGGCGTCATTTGTGCTCTTGCCGTTGTGCTGCAAAGTGCCGAATTATCCGTGGCCCTCAGCAACGGCTTGAGCGAGGAGCATCAATGCTTTTGCAAGGTAACGTGCTACCAGCCTGCTGGCACAGTGCCCTTCTGGCTTGCGCGAAGTGGTGGCAATTCAGTTAGTGATGCCGAAGGACGCAGCAGCAGTGGCCCTAGCGCGTGTGCGGCCACCGGCCACGTAGCTGTTCATCATTCGGCTGCGCCAATTTCTAGATCTGACGACAGCTCTGTGTGTCATAGTCTGCATTCTGAGTATTCGTGCGCGTTCATGTTCGGTGGCTCCGACAGATTTCCTTCATCTTACTGTCGCGGCCGGCTGCACGCCGTAGCGTTGTGCATTTGCTTGTTTGACCGGATGCATTGGCGTTATGGTCTGAACTCGGAGAGAGCAGCCCAACTAGGAACTGGCTGTGCGAACCGTTTGTTGAGTAGTTCCAATGCCGCCGTTGGCGCAGAACCGTACCTTAAACACAAAAATGCAGTATTTAATTCAGCCACTGACGCATCGAATTTTTTGGCTCGTTAGTAACGGTGTCGATAAACCCTTGCACTCTGACATCGTGCCTGAGCCGAGCATGCGTCGCCGAGGCAGCGTGGCCGTTAAGCAGACTTTATTCCTGAAAATTTGGTGCGGCTTTGACGAAACTCTTGACTGCAAGATTCCCTCGGCAGCTAGTGAAAGAGACCCGAAGTTACCGAATGATCATTCATACAGTAAATGTAAAGTGCCTAGAGAGAGATTGAGTTCTCTGAGGGCGCTATATCAAATGCATTATTATTATTATTATGATTATTATCATTCAATAACACGAACACTTGTTGTGGTTAGCCATAAAAGACCTTGTGCGAATGTCAGGGGCAACGAATTCCAACAAAGAAACTGACAGTTCGATTGGGATAGAGGCCAATGTTGAGAGTGAAGAGAGCAAAATAAAGGCAGTAAGAAATATAAGTAGAGTGAGAGAGACAGAGAGCAAGAGAGAGAGAGAGAGAGAGAGAGAGAGAGAGAGAGAGAGAGAGAGAGAGAGAGAGAGAGAGAGAGAGAGAGAGAGAGAGAGAGAGAGAGAGAGAGAGAGAGAGAGAGAAAGATTGAGAGACAGACAGAGAGAGAGAGAGAGAGACAGGGAGATGTAGAGAGCTGCTGAAATACCTATCATCGCGAATATGGTTACAGGAGTAAGGGACCAGCAGTGACTTACGCTGTTTGCGATCACTTAGATTTGGTAATAATGTCTTTTGTATAGCACTCTAAGAGAACCGAATCTCTTTTCAGGCACTTTAACTTTGGCTTCCAGAAAAGCAGTAATAAAGAGTTAGCAATAACAAAGCAATCAGTATCTTCTTTGAGCTTTTGCATTTTTGTCTAAGCATGATACTTGTCTGCTTTGACATATTTTTCTAAGCATGGCACCTTGCTTAGTCATTAACTCTTGGTTATTGCTTCTTTCACATCATAATTACAAAATGTCCGGATAGAAATTTGGTTTGCCTATGGCACACGTCATACAAAAGACACTATTCTAAGGAGTATGTGATCAAACGCTGGGGTAATTCACATAATGAATAGGTCTTTAGCCTCAGGTCATATCCGTGTACCTTTCAAAAAGGATGTTGTTAGGCCACTAATTAAGAAAGCGACAGTAATAATAATAATAATAATATTGCACTTGATAAAGCGCCCTCAGAGAACTTAATCTCTTTCTAGGCGCTTTACATTTGCTGCAAAGTGATACGCAATAGAATAGTAAGTAAAATCATGCTTGAAAAACAAACAAAATGAATAACATGGTTAGGGGTTACATGCACTGGGTCAGCATGCAAATGTGGTTAGTGGCAGCATGAACAGTGTCAGCACGCATAAGCACATCGAGGACGAATCACAAGGACCCACTAAATGCTGTCCTAAATAGGTATGTTTTTAAGTTTCTTTTAAATGTGGTCAGGTCAGGGGATGTTCTGATGCAGGTCGGGAGGGAGTTCCAGGCTGTGGGAGCATACGAGCTAAATGCACGGTCTCCAAAGGATTTAAGGTTTGTACGAGGTATTTCTAGACTGACAGTAGACCAAGAGGACTTGAGCAGTTTCCGCTGTATGTCCCATCTCCTGTTCCCATCAAAGACTCTGAAATTAGCTGTGGCAGACCAATTGAACTCTTATATTGAGCCTCAAACCTTGTGACATCAAACTCTTTCATTCCTGCTGCTACGACACATAGCTCTACCTATCCACGGACCCTTCAAACCTTTGCTCGTAATGCGACTCACTTCATTTCTTTGCTGCCTGCATAGTCGTCATTCGCAGTCAGAATCTGCTGCAGCAACTGATCAACTGAATGCTTGCCTCGCCGACATTTGATCCTGGATGTCGGAAAATTTCTGGAAACTAAACCGATAGAAAAGTGAATAGCTGCTAGTAAGAAACCCTAAACGCGTGGCTGGATTAGGTGAGCCGTGGTGGCCCACTAGGTAAGGCAGTTGCTAATCACGGCCCCGGTGCCGAGGTCGTGGGTCCTAATCTTGGGGTGGACGATCCTTTTTTCGCCGCTGCAAGCAGTGGTGGTTGCCGTAAAGGCTCTTCTGTCGCTATACAAAAGAGGCTGTTTAATCAGCTATTATTTATTCATATATTTATCAGAAGGCTTTGCTCTTCTAATGGGTGATGTAGTTGTGCGACCATCACCACGTGCTCGAAATAATTTTAGTATCGTTTTCGACAACCGCTTAAGTTTAAAAAGCTTCATTCCGAAGACTGCTTCTACAGCAAGCCACCACGTCCGATCCCTATTTAATATACAGAGCTGTCTTCCACGGTGGCTTGCAAAAAATTCACTAGCTCCTTAGTCCTGTCTCGGCTAGATAATTGGAATTCTCTTTTGGCTGAGCTATCAAAAAAGGCAATAAGGCCTCTGCAAATGGCTATGCATATGGCTGCAAGGCTAGTTAGCAAATCCCAGAGGTTTGATCACATGACTCCTTTGCTAAAAGAGCTAGGATTGCTGCCGGTTGATCAGCAGATTCAGAGCAAAGTCCTTATGCTGACCCAAAAGGGCCTGCCATGGCTTGGGTCATCCGAACCTGGCTGAACTGCTGCACCAGTTTCAGCTTCGTCGTGCCCCCAGATCCCGTATTGACTATAAATTAGCTAATCCATTTCTCAGCTTAAAAACAGTTGGCAACAGAAGCTTTAGCTCTTCAGGTCCTAGACTGTGAAACTTGCTTGCTCAATTCTTACACAACTACAACTACACTCCTGCTGCCGACTATGGCACATCTTTTCCAGCAGCCCTGAGCTGCTACGTCCATGCGACTCACTGCCTCAAAAACTTCTCTCCTGACTCGGCTATGCTTCCCACTTTCTCTTTGTTGCTTGAGATGAAGTCTGATGGCTACCGAATGCGTAACGAAAGCTGCTTAGGCTGTGCATGTTCTATAAAATATTCTCCTGCGTAACAACCACATTGTCATTGTGGCTTTTGTGGAGTTACAGATGGAGAGACATACATACATACTTAATCTACTAAATATAGTTAATCTCTTAAGCTTAATGATGATAAGGCCAACCTATTAGTTATGCCCAAATCTAGCCCACACTAGCAAATAGTTCCAGTCGGGGTTTAGAGCTAATCACTCCACAGAATCAGTATTGCTTAGGGTGTATAGCGACCTTCAAAGAAATACAGACTTGGGTAAAGTCTCTCTGCTTGTTCTGTGTGATCTTTTGGCAGAGTTCGATCTATTGATCGCAAAATCCTTCTTGAGCATCTCCCATCTCGCCTGGGTATCACTGGCTCTGCACTGCGATGTTTCAGGTCCTATGTCAGTGGAAGGCTCTAGAGTATTGATGTGAATGGTTTGGTCCAGTGGTTAAGGTGCTCGCCCCTACCAAGGTTTGGCCGATATCGTGGGTTCGAGCACCGAGGCATATATGAAGCATCTGAATAGAGAGTAAGTTCTCTTAGGGTGCTATGCAAATGAATTAGATGATATTACTAGTTATATCAGATATTATCCGAGGATTCACTTGCGTACAGGGTGCCTCAGGGGTCTGTGCTCGATCTGCTTCTTTTCACAGTTTATACTCTCCTTCTTGCCGATTTGATTGCCGGGCACAATCTAGGCTTTCACATTAATGCAGATGACACCCAGTTGTACCTTTGATTTTATCCCTTCCAGCCCTCCAGAATGTCGAATTCTCTCAATTCTCTTGCTGCATGTATTGATGACATCGGCACATGGATGGCTGCAAACTTTCTTAAATTGAATGACGACAAAATGAACTTACTAGTTATGGGCAAACCAGGTGTGATTCAGAAATCAGGAAACCTAACGCTCAAAATCAGCTCTGCCAGCATATCTCTTGTTGAATCTGCATATAAACTAGGTTCTTGTTCCAAAGTAACCTTTCATTAGACGACTACATCAGCTCCACCGTCAAGTCTGCCTACTTTCAGCCACATAACATCGCGAAAATTTGGGCTTGTTTAGACAGGGATACCACATCTAAATTGGTCCATGCATCTGTTACACCCTGTCTCTACTTCTGTAATTCACAGCTCGCTGGTCTACTGGCCTGTGCAATCAGGAGCATACAGCTGGTGCAAAACTCTGCAGCTAGGCTTGTCTGTCGTGAGCATTGCAGTTGGCCCGTCACAACACTTCTTGCCGACCTGTAACGGCTCCCAATCAAACAGTGCATCGACTTCAAAGTTTAGCCACTTACGTTTGGGTACCTTCATTCTCCTGCTGCAGCCTACCTACAGATCTACTCCCTAAACTAGCTAGGCATCATATCATCTGCACTTCTGACTCAAATCGTATAGCTTTGCCTCGAACCAACCTCAAATTCTATTTTGGTGACCGTGCCTTCAGTTCCTGTGTTCTCAAAGCCTAGAACTCACTCGTGACTGTTGTCACGACATACCTGACTTGACTACATTTAAAAATGAGCTAAAAATGCACCGGTTCCTCACAGAATCTGCTGGGTCCTTCTTGGTGTCTTTTTGTGCGATTAAGCGTGTTGACACTGAATGTCACAGCAAGCCATATTATGCATATTGACATTGTATGTGTTACTGCCAACCATAATGTCATGCTTCCCTTACAGCGTTTTTCAAGTGCCTAGAGACAGGTAAAGTTCTATGAGGTTGCTTCACAAATGTACCATTATTGTTGTAAGTATTATTAATATAAGGCATTCAAGAATGATGGATGGTATACAGTGTATCCTAAATCTATTCTGAATGCTATCCATTAGCTTAGGTCAGTGGTTCTCAACCTCCCTAATGCCGCGGTTCTTTAATACAGGTCCTCATGTTATGACGACCCCCAACCATCAAATTATTGTGTGCGAAATGTGGAAATTCGTGTTTTCTGATGGTCTTAGGCGACCTCTGTGAAAGGATCGTTCGACCCCCAAAGGGGTCGTGACCCATAGTTTTAGAACCCCTGGCTTAGGTTAATGGGTAGAGGTTGGTTTGAACAGGTCAATTATGTTTTGTAGACGTGGCATGCAGACCTTATACTTAATCGAATGCTATCTTTTGCTAGGAATTTGTTAATGAGGGCTCATCTCTCCAATGGGATTGCAGAACGTCGACCCTGGTCGAGCCAGCCAGCCTTCCATGGCTGGTCGATGTGCCCTTATTCCCTGCATTGTGCGTAGTGCGCAGTATGTGCTCATTGCCTTGTGTTGTTACGTGCTCTTAGCCCGTGTGTTGGCATCGGCTTTGCTGGTTTTTTTTTAGCTAAAAGGCGAAGTTGATGACTGCTCGTGTAAAGTGCAGAGCGTTGACAGTTTCAATAATTATGAAATATTTCCTCGAATAAACGAGCTTGTGAAGCGGGATTACTTTCGATATGCCAAGGTATGTCAAATGCTGGTGCTGCTTTTTCGTGCAGTCATGTCTCTCAGTTCGTAGCATTAGTTATTAGTTGCCACATATTTGTACTTCTGTGTGCTGCTTGCCCTTCAACACTTTACTTCTGCCATTTCCTCTTATATAGGTATGGTTCCATCTGTGGGCTCGTATTTATTATATGATAATTGATGGCAATTTGAACCAATTAGCTCATACTTGTGTGGTCCTTGGAGGCTCAGCCGGTTTCTGGTTTAGTACGCCGTGATGACCCAGTAGGTAAGGAAGGCTGTTGCTGTGCACGGCCGAGGTCCCGAGGTCGTGGGTTCGAATCCTGCCGTGGGCGATCCTTTATTGCCACAGCAAAGGGCAGTGATAGCCTTTAAGGCTCTTCTACTGCTGTACAAAAGAGGCTGTTAAATCAGCTAGTATTTCTTGTGCGGTTGCATTACACCACCCAGGTCGCAGGTTTGAGCCCTGCAACTTTATTGCCAATGACAAGTAATAATAATAATGCACTTGATAAAGCGCCCTCAGAGAACTTAATCCCTTTCTAGGCGCTTTACATTTGCTGCAAAGGGAAATGCAATTGACTGGTAAGTAAAATCATGCTTGAGAAACAAACAAAATGAATAATATGGTTAGTGGTGACATGCACAGGATCAGCATGCAAATGTGGTTAGTGGCAGCATGCACAGTGTCAGCACATCAAGGACGAATCACAGGGACCCACTAAATGCTGTCCTAAATAGGTGTGTTTTTAAGTTCCTTTTAAATGTGGTCAGGTCAGGAGATGTTCTGACGCAGGTCGGGAGGGAGTTCCAGGCTTTGGGAGCATACGAACTAAATGCACGGTCTCCAAAGGATTTGAGGTTTGTACGAGGTATTTGTAGACTGTTGGATTCCGAGAAGCAGGTGGTACGATGCTTGGCCTGATGGGTTAGTATATCTGAGAGATAGGCTGAAGCCATAGAATGAAAGGACCTAAAAGTGAACGACAAAACCTTGAAGTCAATCCGTTGCTTGACTGGTAGCCAGTGCAGTTCGGCGAGAAGTGGAGTAATGTGGCAACTGCGACGCTCACGACAGACAAGCCTAGCTGCAGAGTTTTGCACCAGCTGCAATCGCTTGATCGCACATGCTGGTAGGCTGGTAAGCAGTGAGTTGCAGAAGTCGAGACAGGATGTCACGAATGCATGGACCAACCTGGACGTGGTATACTTATCTAAACAAGCCTGAATTTTAGCAATGTTATGAAGCTGAAAATTAGCAGATTTGACCGTGGAGCTGATATGGTCGTCTAACGAGAGGTCGCTTTGGAATATGACATAGATTTCGAGCTGATTCAACAGGAGATATGCTGGCAGAGCCAATTTTGAGAGCCAGCCTTTCCAATCTCAGAATCACACTGGGTTTGCCCATAACTAGTAAGTTAGTTTTATCATCATTTAGTTTTAGAAAATTTGCTGCCATCCATGTGCGGATGTCATCAATGCATGCAGCAAGTGAGTTTAGTGAATTTGAGGTGCTTGAAGGCTGGGAGGGATCAAAGCAAAGGTACAACTGACTGTCATCTGCATAGAAGTGAAAGCCTAGATTGTGCTTGGCAATCACATCAGCAAGAGGGAGAGTATAAACCGTGAAAAGAACCGGACCTAGCACGGAGCCCTGAGGTACTCCATATTTCAGAGGTACTTCAGATGATCTTTGTCCATTCACGTCAATACTCTGGAGTCTCCCATTGAGATAGGACCTGAACCACTGCAGAGCAGTGCCAGTGATGCCCAGGTGAAATGAGAGGCGCTCTAGAAGAACTTTGTGATCGATAGTATCAAAAGCTGCCGAAAGATCGAGCGAAACACGCAGAGACACTCTACCCATGTCTGCATTCCTAAGTAGGTCGTTGTATACCCTAAGCAATGCTGTCTCTGTGGAGTGATTAGCTCTAAAGCCGGACTGGAACTTACTAGCAAGGTGTGAGGTTTCGATATATGAGTTCAGCTGGTCGGCCACGATCCGTTCCAGTGTCTTTGATAGAAATGGTAGAAGGGAGACTGGGCGGTAGTTGCTCAAGTTCTCTTGGTCGCTTTATTGAGAAGTGGCCTGACTACAGCTTTTTTGAAAGGTACTGGGACATGACCTGAGGTAAATGACATAGTAATGATGTTAGTTATGCATAGCAGCAGCAGATCAATGCAACGTAGGAGCAGGACAGTGGAAATAGGGTCCAGAGGACTTGTTGTCTTCTTTGATTGAGATACGAACTTTAGGACTTGATCACTAGTGACCTGCTTAAATGCAGACATTGAGGTGCAGCCAGAAACCGAGGAACAGCATTCTAGTGGGGAGGTTGTCATCGCAGGGATGGATTCCCTGATCTTGTCTATCTTCTGCACACAGAATCGAGAGAAGCGATCGGCTAGATCATCGCAAGGATCATCAGGTAAGGAGCTAATCTGGTAACGGTTGAGGAGATGGCTTATTGTCGACATCAGCATTTTTGGATTGTGCATCTGTGCTTAAACAATGTTTCTATAGAAGCTAGACTTGGCCTTTGCTAGGATTGATTGGTACGACCTACAGTAGTCTTCATAAGCCTGTCGATGGAAAGTTAGTCCGGATCTTGAGTATCCTTTTTCAAGCTTTTGCTTAGTAGACCTGGCTAGTTTAATGTCTGTGTTAAACCATAGGCCGTCTAGGTGGGGGGCGCACAGTGCGCTTTGTCAGAGGTGCAAACTCGTCGAGCCCGTCAGCTAGTGTCGCGTTGTAGCTATCTACCAATGATGACAGATCGGAGGGAGGACTGAGCAGCCGAGGTGAAGCAGATGTTCTCGCACGGACTGCATCGATGTCAAGGGTCTTTAGGTTTCGAGATTCACAGGTTATTTTAGAGGAGGATGTGGGCACACACTGTAGATTGAATGAGATCTGCATGTGGTCAGATAAGCAAGATTTGGTAATAATTGGTGATGACAAAGTGCAGTTGTATGAGAAAATCTGGTCGAGTGTGTGACCCTTGATGTGGGTAGGGCCATGCACATGAGCCACAAGAGACAATGAGTCAGTCAGTGCACAAAATTTGGTGCTGAAAGCGGCAGGTATGTTATCAAAGTGAACGTTGAAATCACCCGATAACGAGGAAGGATTGATTTCTTGCGCACAGAATCGAAATGAGATCGGAGAAATCTGAGATAAAGGCGGATTTGGTACCTGGTAGGCTATAGACTACTGCCACTATTGGTAGCTTGTTTTCGGATAATACCAAGACAATCGATTCAAAAGACTGCTTAGAGGGTACTGCAAATGGCTTGAAGTTGAATTTCGAGCGCACGATAATAGCAACTCCACCTCCAGTTTTGATTGTTCTAGGGGCGTGAAAGAACGAGAAACCAGATGGGGTAGTATCTTTAATCGTCGGGCAGTTCATCGATGCTAGCCAAGTTTCAGTTTGGGCAAGCAGGTCGATACCATTTTCAGAAACAAGGTCGCTTATTACCAGAGGTTTATTGCACAATGAGCAAGGATTCCAAAGGCAAGCGTTAAGTCTGGCCGATGGAGTTACAACAGGCCTAATGACCACTAAGTTAGAGAGATTCACAGTGAGGCATGTGGGGGAGCGTGCTGAGCGGTTCGAGAAAATGCTAGGAATACCAAACGAGTGGGTACTCAGCTCGCAGTTCCCACCCAACGAGCGGCGTCTGAGCTGGCGGTTCCGGCCACCGCGGCAGCTACAGGGTGCTTTCTTTTGTTAATGCATAGTTCTTGAATCTTAGCAACAACATTAATATCTAGCCACATTTGCTTAGCTTGCATTTTAGTCAATGTTGGCTCTTAGTGTGCCAATAATGCAGCCGATAGATGCACGCATGGGCTGTGATCAATAGACAGTGATTGGTACTTGTATTGCTATGTAGCTAGGCTTCGTGGGAATCTTTTTACTGAGGCTGGACTCTTCACAGAAACCAGGCTTTAGAAGGTGTTGAGTGAAGGACCTACCTACCAATTGACTCGTAGGTAGAGCAGAGAGAAAGAGAGAGAGAGAGAGAGAGAGAGAGAGAGAGAGAGAGAGAGAGAGAAGAGGAGAGAGGGAGAGAGAGTGGATTGGTAGAAGAGAGAGAGAGAGAGAGAGAGAGAGAGAGAGAGAGAGAGAGAGAGAGAGAGAGAGAGAGAGAGAGAGAGAGAGAGAGAGAGAGAGAGAGAGCAAGTGAGTTAGAGTGAGAGGGAGAGAGGATTGAGAGAGGGAAAGAGGAAGAAAGGAGGTAGAAAGAGGATAGAGAAAGGAGAGAAGGAGAAAGAGAAGAGGGATTGACGGAGAGGAGAGAGGAAGAGAGAGAGTGAGAGTGGATTGGTAGAAGAAAGAGAGTGAGTGAGTGAGAGAGAGAGGGAGGGAGAGAGAGAGAGAGAGAGCTTGCCTGCCTGCACGGCAGGTGCTACCACCTAGTTGGCTGTATTTGAGCTTTTGGTGGTTACACTTATGCCTAAGCTTCTACTACAGCTGCTGCTTCTTCCTGCTCTCTGATCCTCGGCTAAATAAAGGAACATCATGTTAGAAAGATTAGACTCTCTTACAGCTGATCTTGATTGCTCAAAAGTTTTCTGTTGTGTCTTGCATTCATTCTGACCCTTTAGGTGATGCAAACTTGGCTCTGGGCTTTGGCAGTAGGGCTAGAAAGTGCAGAGTTCTAACAGTGGCTGCACGATTATTGATTTATCATTACACTACTGGGACTTACATCAGCGATAGAGATCGTGCTTGGATGAATGCATATGTGAATGGGCAAAAATCAATTGCAGCAGATATAGATGTTTTTATGCAAGAATAGCTGGGCCTGGCTGTGCGGGAATGCTTGAGGCAACTTGTGCGTGACTTGACGACAGCATCCTAGGATGGATATTGCATGCTTTGCATCATGCCATGACCAACCGGGACGATGATTTGCAATGTGAGTTGGAGCCGTGGAACTGAGCCTCGGTTGTGATCTCATGTAGTGAGCATTTGAACACGACAAGTAGCTAGATGAAGCTCAACTTTCAACATGAAAGCAGCAGCAGTCTTCCCAAGCTGGTAAATCCTAGTGCTTATAAAAGTATTTTGCAATAATAGCACTAATAATAGCAATATTTATTGAAAGATATTTGCATATAATTCTAAGAGAACTGAATCTCTTTCTTGGCACTCTTCATAGGCTGGAAAGGAAGCGTGTCAATTGATTAATGACAGTGATTTGCTCAGTGTCTTCACGAGTACAGTGTGAAGCCTGTTGAGCACGCTTTTCAAATAAGTAATCCAGAGTGAGGGATTGGATGGTCCTGAAATGAAGTTACCGGACAGACAAGCCTAGCTGCTGAGACTTAATCACGTCCGCCGCCTTAAACAGCGAGCATTAAGCAGCACGAAAGCTTCGAAGCTTGCCAAACCAAGCCGCTCGTGCAAAACCTTTGCAGCATCCAGTGTCCCAGCTGCCTTGACTCGGCTCGGTGTTTGCTGATCGAAATGGCCACCAGAGTGTGTGCGCATGTGCACATTTACATGGCTGTAGCTGTGGGCTTGAGGTGAGGAGACGAAGCAGAGCGATGACCGACTTTCAAACACCTGCCGTGTAAAGGCTGCCTTGATGATGCATGATAAGGTGCACTGCTCTTCAATCTGAAAGGATGCCGTGATTGCTAGTGACACCAGGACAGGCAGCAGCCAGTGAAAAGGTTGTAAGAAAGTAACATTGTGAAAGTTCTGGCCTGCCTAGACAGGGATACTATATCCAAGCTTGTCCATTGGTGCATTAGTGACATCTCACCTCGACTTCTGAAAGTCACTGCCATCAGGTCTCGCGACCTATGCCATCAGGTGCGTACAGTTGGTGCAAAACTCAGCAGCTAGGCTTGTATGTAGTGAGCATCGCAGCTGCCACATCACACCATTTGTCGCCGACCTGCACTAGCTCCCAATCAAGCAGCATATAGACTTCAAGGTTTAGACACTCTTGATTTTTGTGTCTCTTCATTTGCTGGCTCCAGCCGACGTATCAGAATTATCCCCTAAACTGGCTAGGCAGTATACTATCTGCCCTTGTTTAGGTTTACCTCCAACCAACCTCAAATCATTTGGAGACCATGCGTTTAGTTCCTATGCTCCCAAAGCCTGGAACTCACTCCTCACGACATCCCCTGACGTGAGGACATTTAAAAATAACTTTAAAGTGCACCTGTTCCCTACAGCATTTTCTGGTCCATATGGTGTGTCTTTTATATAGTAGTGTGTGCTGACACTGCTTGTTATCACTAACCATACTATGCATGTTGACACTGTGCATGTCACCTTTTCAGCATGCGTGAAATGCCTAGAAAGAGATCAAGTTCTCTGAGAATGATATATAATTATATGCAAATTATTATTATTATTATTATTATTATTAAGAATGCCGACTTAATAGTGCATACCTTAGAAGTAGTTGGTTAGGAAGTAGTCTAGCAGGTTATATTATATATTTATATTATATATTATATATATGGGATTATTTTGTGTAAATATCAACAAATCGGGTCTCTGGATTTGCAAAATGCGATCAGCACAAAAGTCCAGAAGGCCAATCAAGGCCCGTGCAAGATGAAAAGCTTAGCAATATTATCCGGACATTATCTTCACTGGGCTAGGGAAGCTTAAGCAGACTGTGGCAGGGAGACCTGTGTCAGAATTTAGAAGCTTGGATTGGGTTGGATAGGGGCATCTTAACAATTATAGTACGATTGCCTGTCACACTGGTGCCCGATTTCAGCTTCAAGCTCGGCGAGATGCACTATTTTCACGACGAGGGCAAACTCGGGAAAAGCCCGCTAGGCCAGGTCGGCGCTGCACGAGCTTGTCTGTGGGCTCAGCCTTTTGCAGCCATTTCTACCACGTGCCTCGGAGGGCCACCACTGAGCTGCTTCGCAAAATAATTTTGCCGCTGACAACCTGCCACAGGCATATGCCTGACCGGTAATTGTCGGCGAATCCATGCTTAAATGCGATCAAGTGTAAATCCTCTCCTGCTCCGAATGTCATGCGCGAGCCATTGGGAAGCGTTTATCCCATTGGCCCTCTATAAATGGCAGAGCCAGGGGTTGGCATGGGGATTGCCCTGCCCCTCTTAAAGCACGGGCAGCGACCTGGGCTGCCCCATTTACCTATGCCCATGACTGTCACCATCGACGAAATATGTCCTGCTTCCACGCGACGACCAATGCTGAGTGCATGTCGAATAAGCACCATGATTGTGCCCTCTTATTTTTCATGGCTTGTGGGTCTTGCCACCTCCCTCCTATTGCAGTAAAGTCTTGCCGGTCTTCATCCCCCAGATGAAAATCCTGGCTCTGCCTTTGCCCACTGTCCGGCTTCGTCGGTGCCTCTCGCTTTGACTCTTTGCATTGTGGAAATGCTTGCCTTTAATTTCAAATGAGATCCGTTTTTAATAATCACATACAAAAACAGTAAGTGTGGCATGACTGTAGGATTTCGGCAGTGATGCAGTTTTTTTGGGGCAGAGCGCAGCTAGGGCTTGCCTTCATTTGCTTCTGCCATTCCAGGTGAACATCGAGAGGCGCTGCAAGTTCCGTGGCCACGGAAAGAGCTGCACACTGAAGGACTGTGCTGTCAAGGCGTGCAGTCAGGTCAGCTCGCCAAGCAGTGCTTTTGCGTAGCTGCTGCTGCTGATCGTCGGTGGCGATGGCGGGCCTGCCCTGATCTGCCCTGTGTGCAGCACATGCACGATCGTGGCAGGCAAGCGTTGACGCCGAGTTAAAGAAAAAGGAAAATAATAACCACTCAGATTTTTCCATTCGACTGCTTGCTAAACCACGTGCGGACCTCTCTCCCTCCCCCAGCGAGAGACGTCTTTCGGTGCTCTGCCGCCTTGCGTCAGCGAGGCGCCGCCGCCGTCTCTCGGGCCGGCCGCTCCTTAAGCATAGGCGACTGTGGCAGCGCTCGCCATCAGGCCCATCGCCCGCGCCCACGTCCGGCTCCTTCCGCCGAGCACGGCCTGTGCTTCCACCTTAATGGCCGCCTCTCGTCGCAGGCCGAGGTGCCCGACGGGCTGAAGAACAGCAGCGAAGAGAAGGAGGGCAGGCCGTCTGACGCGGCACGAAAGGTGAGCGGCTCGCGCCTTCGGCTGAGATCTGTGGTAGGTGGTGCAGCCACCACTTGCTCCTGTCCATCGGCAAGGTCGATGGGCCCATGCGCAACTCTCAGGTCAGCTGATGTTGGTCGTCTGTCCCGCGAAAGTCGATTTGAAGGCTCGTTTAGACTGCTCCCGGCTTTCTTTCTATTTTTGTCACATATTTTCTTCCTAGTGTGCGGTCCACGTCAGTGGAAGAGAGAGTGCTAGCTTGGAAACTTGTTGGTAGCAGCCGAGTTCAGACCCTTTTTGCTAAGACTTTCGGTGGTGATAGTCTAAAGACCAGTCCGAACTGCCGTGATGGATCTGCATTCACTGAAAGATCAGCATACGGTGGCACGGTAGGGGCAATCATTGAGGCGTGTGCCCCGAAAGTACGTGCTCATGGGATGCTGTGTGCTCTGGCTAACCATGTCCAGCTCCGTCGGGTAATTTAATATATCTGCGTTAGTAACTCTACAAAGTTCCTAAGACTATGTGGGTGTGGCAAGGATAGTTTTGTTTAGCCCACTCACAGCCTAAGTGGCTTTCTGTACGCATTCGTTAGCCATCAGACTTCATCTCAAGCAATAAAGAGAAAGTGGGAAGCATAGCCGAGTCAGGAGAGCAGTTTTTGAGGTAGTGACTAGCATGGAAGTAGCAGTTTAGGACAGCTGGAAAGGATGTCGGCAGGATGAGAGTAGGTGTCGTTGCATAAGAATCGTTGAAGCTAGTTCCAAAGTCTAGGATCTGCAGAGCAAAAGCTTCTGTTGCCAACGGTCTTTAAGCGGAGGACTAGAACAGTAAATCTATTGTCCATACAGGACATGAGGGCACGAGTAGGCTGAAACTGGTGTAGCAATTCAGCTAGGTATGGAGAAGCCAAGCCGTGGCATGCCTTGTGGGTCAGCATAAGAACTTTGCTCTGTGTCCGTTGATCATCCGGCAGCGATCCTAGTTCTTTTAGCAAAGATGTCATGTGGTCAAACCTCTTGGACGTGCAAACTAGCCTGCAGGCATATTCATAGCCATCTGCAATGGCCTCTTTGCTTTTTATTATCTAGCCCAGCCAAAAGGGAATTACAATAATTAAGCCAAGACAGAAACTAAGGAGCTAGTTAAATCTTTTGCAAGCCACCGTGAAAGATAACTCCTAATCTTAGATTGGGACCCGGTAAGGTGCTTGCACTTTGCCACCGAGGAGGTCAGGTGTTCGAGCCCTGTAGCAATCAATTATTTTATGACCACTGTGAATGGGAATGATAATACATTTGTATGGCGTCCTTAGACCTTAATTTCTGCCTAGGCACTTCACTTATGCTGTAAAGGAAGCATGAACGTGGTGGTTAGTTTTAACGTACACTGCCAATATGCATGATATGGTTAGTGGTAACATACATGCACAGTGTCAGCAAACAAAACCACAAAGGAATACTGTGAAGACCCAGCAAATGCTGTGAGTAGTGATAGCGTTCAAGGATCTTCGGCTCCTAAATAAATTAGGCTTTTTAATACACCCACCATTCCTTTGTACTATACTCATTGGGAGACTCCTGAGTATTGATGTTAATGGAAAAAGATCGTCCGATGAACCTCTGAAATATGGGGGCCTCAGAGATCAGTGCTTGTTCCCATTCTTTTCATGGTTTATACCCCCTCTTGCTGATGAGATTGCCGGGCACAAGCTAGCCGTTCACTTCTATGCAGATGGCACTCTGTTGTAACTTTGCATTCCTTAAGATCCCTCCCAGCCCTCCAGCATGTCGAATTCTCTCAACTCTCTTGCTGCATGTATTGATGACATCTGCTCACAGCAAACTTTCTTAAATTGAATGATGATAAAACCAACTTACAAGTTATTGGCGAACCAAGTGTGATTCAGAAATTAGAAAGGCTAACGCTCATATCAGCGAGCATATCTCCTGTTGAATTTGCACGAAATCTAGGTGTCATCTTTTCAAGTGACCTTTCATTAGACGAGCACATCAGCTCCACAGTCAAATCTGCCTGCCTTTCAGCTACATAACATTGCTGAAATTTGCGCTTGTTTAGACTGGGATACCACATCTAAATTGGTCCATGCATTTGTGACATCCCCTCTTGACTTCTGTGACTCACTGCTTGCTGGTCTACCGGCCTGTGCAATTAGGCGCTTACATCTGGTGCAGAACTCTGCAGCTATGCTGGTCTATCGTGAGTGTCGCAGTTGCCAGATCACACCATTTCTTGCCGACCTGCACTAACTCCCAGGCAAGCAATGCATCGACTTCAAGGTTTTGTCCCTCACTTTTAAGTCCCTTTATTCTGTGGCTCCAGCCTCTCCATCAGATTTATTCCCCCACCAGGCTAAGCATCATACCTCCCACTTTTCAAAATCTAACTGTTTACCTATACCTCATACAAACCTCGAATCTTTTGGAGACCGTGCCTTTACTTCGTGTGTTCCCAAAGCCTGGAACTCACTCCCGACGTGTGTCACGACATCCCCTAACTAAAGACCACATTTAAAAAGAAACTAAACACACCTATTTATCACAGCATTTAGTGGGTCCCTGTGATTCGTCTTGTATGTGCTTATGCGTGCTGACACTGCGCATGCTGCCACTAACCATATTTGTTTGCTGACCCTGTGTATGTCGCTCCTAACCATGTTATTATTGTGGTTTATTGAGCTTGCTACCACTAACCATTCGATCGTGCTTCCTTTGCAGCAAACGTTAAGTGCCTAGAAAGAGATTGAGTTTTCTGAGGGCACTATATCAAATGTATAATAATAATAATAATTATTATTATTATGGTGCCTGTGCAGGCCAGCCGCCCAGCTTCCAGCTAGTAGTTCCTGTGTTGCTGCCGCAGCACGCAGCTGCTGGTTGGTGGGGGCCTGCTCTGGGCCTCTTTCTGCCATCCGTTTGCTATCTCTCCCAACCGTTCCTCTTACACGATTCGCATGAGGCAGTCGCTGTTACTGGTCTGCGCCTAATGTTGCTTTAGTTCAGTCGCTCCTACCTTGCCTGTGTTTCAGTACAGCGAGCAAGCTCAGAAGCAGCAGCATCCACCGACGAGTGATGGCGGCAGCTGCTCGCCGAGCAATGCTGCTTCGGCAGACGAAGGGCCTAGTGGTGGCCTCAGCAAGCTAGACCGAAGCATCAGGCAAGCAGCACTTGACCTGGTCCGTGGATGCATGTGCGCTATCTCTAGCTGTCGTGTGGTGTGGCACTGCTCGGCTCGGTTTTGCATCATGCCTGCCCGAAGACCCACCACTCATGCAAGGCACTAGCCTGACTGCATAATAATAATAATAATAATAATAACAATAATAATAATACATTTGTATAGTGCCCTCAAGAATTTTGCTCTTCCTAGGCATTTTGCATATACTGTAAAGGAAGCATAATCGAATGGCTTGGTAAATAGTAGCGTGCACAAAATTTCAACAAAGATGAATGCGGGCAGTGTCTATCTCCTCTCTCTCTCTCTCTCTCTCTCTCTCTCTCTCTCTCTCTCTCTCTCACACATACACACACACACACATATGCACATAGAGTTATTATATAATAAATAATTCATGAAGCCAACCCTGATCTAAGCTAAAGTAGTTATTTAGTTAATTATTTTGTCTATCACTAAAGTAGTTATTTAGTTATTTTGTCTATCACAGTCATTGACGTCACTATTACAATATATCCGTTGTGATTATAATAGTAATACTACGGTACAGCAATTATTTCACATTAACATTAGAGAAGGGAGATAATTTGCTAATTTGTACACGTAGCTGAAACATGCACTCTCGTAGTTTAAATTCGACTTAGCTTCTGCACATGCCATTGGTAAACGATGAGCGTACATTGAACCTGTCTGTGATTCTTCACGGAGTGGGCGATTACTACACAGTTAATATAAATTTAAAGATGGCCAGCACTTGTATATGTTTCGTACACGAACTCAATCCCGATTGCTTGCCATTACTGATGAATAAATTTCATAACATTATATTTGTTACTTTTTAAAAGAAAACAATAAATGCAATTTAGTTAATACGTTTTTATTTTTCTTCACATGCACATTTAGCTCTATTTAAGAAGAACTCGACGCTTGGCAGTCAGTGGTGTGTGCTTGCCAGCTAGGTAACAGGACTCTCAGGCCCACCTTCCAAAGCAAAGTTGGCATTTTCCGTGATTTTCAGGGGTGCATGCTAAATTTTTATATACAACTTATGGTTTCTGTCGTCTTCGTGGACAAGAGAGTTTTTACAGCAGTGAATTGTGAACAAAAGATAGCAAATCGAGCAAAATGGAAGTGTACCTATCCTAGACAATAGTGAAAAAAACGAGCAACAAAGGAAGCCATTCAGTGTCACACTGCCGAAATTTAACAGAGACTTATCATACGACAAACTTTGCAACAAGAATAGAGGTCAGATTCAAGCACTTGACGACCCAAGTTGTGGTATGGAGCTCTTGCCCGACAGTAGGTAGGACACTCAGACCCTCATTCTAATTTGGCATTTGAATTTCCTGCAGTTTTCACGTGCATAAGCTATTATATATATATATATATAGTAATTATATTTAGTTATAATATAATATAATTATAAATTATATATATATGCATATAATTTATCTGTATGTCATCCTGAGAGAACTGAATCTTTATCCAGGTGCTTTTCATATGTATAAGAGCTTGAACCTACGAGCCTAGTCTTTAAAGGCGAGCATCTTACCCCTGGGCCAAATCAGGACTGCAATGATCCTTTACTGTATGTTTGCAGTCAAGAGAGTCTCGATGCTTTCAAGAACTGGACTGCTCACGACGACTCGCAGGACAACAACTTTTGCGAGCTGGACGGTAGGGTTAGCAGCAATAATGCCTGGTTGCAGCTTTGAGATACAAGCTCCCACGCGAAGTGCTAGGCGGCTTGTGTCTGCTGTAATAACAATAATAATGGAAATAATATCATTTATGCTGCCCCATAAGGGAACCAAATCTCTATCCAGGCGCTTTACAGCTCACTGTAAGAAAGGTGATAGACAAGAGTTAACGATGTGCAAGACTTCATGCTTTGGCAGTCATGCAAGCTCACAGAAGAAAGCACTCAGGGCCGCTGGCTAGTAAGGCACCTGCTTAGTAAGATGCACCGAATCATGCTCAGGTAAGCATAAGCATGCTTAGCATGCACCAACAACAAAGGCAAGTTCATTGGGGCGCAGGGAAAGCTGAGCGGACAAGATGCATCTTTAGCTCGGACTGGAATTATATAAAGTCAATGAAGTTGGAGACAGAAGCCGAAAGCGAGTCTCAGACTTTCGGTGTATACAAACTGCAGGCTCAACCACCAAAAAATTCAATTTAGTGGTAGGACCGGCTAATCTACCCGAGCTGAGGAGTGGTTGGTGCAAGAACACACTGGATCGTACTAGACAGAGGAACTCACTTCCGACTGGTGTCATGACAACCCCTGACTTGACCACATTTAAAAAGAAGCTAAAAACCCATCTGTTTATCGCAGCATTTAGTGGTTACATTTGATTATTCCTTTGTATGCATGCTGCCACTAACTGTATTTGCATGCTGACTCTGTGCATGTCATCTCTAACCATATTAAGCTTGTTGACATTGAGCATGTTATCACTAACCAATCGATCATGCTTCCTTTTCAGCTAATGTAGAGTGCCTAGAAAGAGTTTGAGTTCTCTGAGGGCTGTATATTAAATGTATTCTTATTATTATTATAAGAGCAGGTAAGAGTTGGAGAGGTAATCTGATTTAGTGAGTGAAGTTCTCTCTCAGTCTCTCTCACTCTCTCTATCTGTCTGTCTCTGTCTCTCTCTTTTGCTCCCTCTCTCTCTCTCTCCCTCTCTCTCTCTCTCTCTCTCTCTCTCTCTCTCTCTCTCTCTCTCTCTCTCTCTCTCTCTCTCTCTCTTGTCGTTTCACTGTCTTTGTGTGCCGATTTCTTTGTCTGTTTCTGTCTGCTCTCATGTGTCTGTCTTCTAACATTTGCCAACTTCCGATGAGTTATATTCTTATTGTAGTCTATTGTTTTTCCGGTGTTTCATTAAGGCCGAATTGTGTCTCTGTATTCTGCTGTGCGATTCTCAATCAGTTTGGATTATGTTGCCTGTTTCAGATGATACATCTCCTGATATGATATACGCAGACCTGCTGCTGAACCCAGAGCGGTATACAGGCTATGCTGGAGCTTCAGCCCACAGCGTCTGGAGGATGGTGTACAAAGAAAACTGTTTCAACAGGTGAGCAGATGAAAGATCTATCGTGACCTATCACTACCTGCCATCTCGTCCAGCAGCTGCAGCAGGTGGTAATTGGTTTAAACTATTTAATTGTACCATGGGATCACATTTTTGTTATGGTATCCCTCTCTGTGTCACTCTTTATTTTTTGCTTCCTCATGGTTTCTCTCACTCACATCTCACTGACCTCTCACCCCATCTCTCTCTCTCTCTCTCTCTCTCACTCTCTGTATTTCTTTCTCTTTTATTCTTACTCTGTCTCTATATTTCTCTCTCTCTCTTGAACATTTTCTCACATCGTCACTCATGATTAGTGTTCTTTGACTGTCCATCGTCTTAGCCAACTTGCAGAGCATTTATCTTCTTTATGTGCTTGCAGCCCAGAGCAAGAGTCACGACTTTTTCCCACCAGTGCTAACCGCTTTGAAGGTAGGCTAATACCTGTGTCCGCTGCTTTCTGTTGGCTCTTTGCTTTTTACACCTTTTGTTTGCATGATTGTGACTATCGCTTCGGAGCTTCATTATTTTAGACTGCTCAGATCAACTGCTTGCTTCTGGCTTGTAGCAAGCTGCTTGTGTGTTGCATGTATACTAGTGCTGTCATGTCATCGCTCTCCCCATCCCTACCAGGTAATGCAAATCCTGTCGTTGGAGATATAGCCACTCGTTTATTCTGCTTTTTGGTCAGTTACATGTTGGGATAGCCTTTGGAGCCTGAATGCGGTATTATGCCCCACGTGATCTCACCCCCCTATCTCACTCTTGGTGTCTGTTACGCTACCCTTCCCTGCAGTAGGTCATGGTGGGTCGTATTGAACTTGTTTCGTTGTCTGTGCAATATCTGCTTTTCTTGTTTCCTTAGTGTGTAACTGCTTAGATTATTTTCCAGAAGGTGTAAATACCCTGAAAGAAATTTAGTTCTCTTGGGGTACTATATAACACTATAATGTTAGTGTTATGATTATTATGAATGGGTTTCTCACTTGTTCTCTTTTCTCTCTCATTATCCCCCCTCTCTATCCCTCTCTCTTTCTCGACTGATGTGAAAGAAGACATTAAATTACAGGCATTCGACGATGGTTGCCCTAAGACATATGCAATTAAGAACCCAGAGTCACTCATTCCGGCCGTGATAGCCCAGGAGGTGTGGTGCTCACTCTTCACCACTGAGGTCGTGGGTTTGAGTGCTTCAGTAGGCGATCCTTCATTGCCAACTGCAACCGATAGTGATAGCCGTTAAGGGTCTTATGCCACTATAAAAATGAGCCTTTTAAATCAGCTATTGTTAGAATAATAATAAAGTTATCATTATTATTCCAACCATACGCTTGGGGATTTCCTATGCGATGGATCTTGCATTCTCTCTCTCTCACACTCTCTTTCTCTCACTCTCACTCTCTCTTCTCTCTCACTCTCCCCTCTCTGCCTGTATACAATGCTGTGTCTCTGCCTCTTGCCTCTACGTTCCCAGTTCAATCTTTTAATCGTAACTCGACTCAAAATTCATAGATCATGGAAGAAACCACGATATTAAAATGTGTTAATAGTTGTAAATGTCAATGTGCCCCTAACCCTTTCGGTGGGCATGGCTAGTTGGCTGCTAGTGACAGGTTCCTTTGCTCATAATGTCTCAACCCTTATGTGAAACTTGCCTACAAAACCCCGGCACAACTAACTCGCTATTTTTTCTATTTTTGCTCTGATCCAGCTACTTATTCCTTCCAGCCGCTCAGCTATGATGATTAAAATAATAAATACAAATATAATTCAATTGTATAGCGCCCCAGGAGAACCTAATCTCTAGTCAGGCGCTTTGCATGTTCCTCGGGGCTCGAGCCCACGACCTTGGTCGAGGCGAGAACCTTAACCGCTGGACCAAACCAGCTACGATTCGTTGCTAATTGCCTCCTAGACTTTTCTTGTGGCTCAACCATGCTTCACACTTTTATGTTTGATATGCTGCTGTGCCAGCTCTGCTCTGCTCCGGCATTCAAGAAGCTTTGGTCTGGATGCTTTTCTTGGTCACTCAGCTGTTTGAAGCTCAAGTCTGGCCTCTAAGCTGGTGTCAGGGTAAAGTCAGGGTTGCACGGTCCACTCACCATTGTTGGAGGGAGGCCGCCCAAAGCTTCCCTAGAGAAAGCTGGCCGTTTAAGCAGCAGCAGCAGCTGCTGCTGCTGCTGCTGCTGCTGCTGTCGTACCACCCACGACCTGGGAGATAGGAGGGGATGTTTGAATAGGAGGGGGTTTGGGTGGGTGGGTGTTGAGTTTCCACTACGGCTTCCCTTACCCCTCCTCCTTACCCAGACCCCATCGTCTTCTTTACTCTCTCCTATCGTCCCTCACCCTACCGAGGCAGCCTCAAAGGGTCTGAAATTTGGTTACCGCTTGGTGCCAGCTATCACTTTGGCACCGCCAGAACCTCGGTAGGCGGTACCCAAATGGTGGCACGTTTGGGTGAAAGGCTTTCATCTTTTTATTTTGCCGATCAGCTTTCTCACGCTCTTTAGCTGTTGCCACTTAATCGAGGGCCGACGATGCTCGGTTGGGTGAGGGGGACAGTGGCCGGCCGGCGCCTATAGTTCGCTCGCGCCCCGGCGGCTGCAGCATCACGTAGTCACCAGGCAAAGTGCTGCACCGCTAGCTCGCCAGCCTTGCACGCCACTACCCGTCTGCGTTTACGTTCCGCCGCGCCACCTAATGACACCTACTAGCCCAGCGCGACTTCGAGCAAGGTAACCTGTTTGTCGCTTCTGTGTCGTTTTCGTCGGCAGTCGCTCGGGGAATGCGTCTAGGCTAGCCTGTGCATGTCACATGGCGGTCCAGAGCTGCCCGTGAGTGCGGCCGGCAGCGGCGCTCGGCTTCTTCGTGCCGCGTTGAGCTTCGTCTGACGTTCTTCTTTTTCGAGATGCCGCCGCCGAAAATCACGCGGAATGGTTCGCGTCGCTTCGTCGCTGGCTCGATTTTCCTGCGCATGCGCATGCCAGCTGCAGCATGTTTTCCTGCGTCTGCGTCATCCCGTGCTGTTTGCTGTCGGCGCTTGTGACGATTCTGCTCTTTCTGCCGCTGCCGGCGCCGCTGCTGCTGCTGCTCCGAGGCTGCCGGCGCCTTTGGAAGAGTTGTGCGGCCTTGACTGTGAGACAGCGCTCAGAGCCTTGAGCTGACAGAGCCTTGCCAGCCGCTGGCCAATCTCTCCGCCGACCGACCGATGTGGCTTTGTCAGCGCTGGCTCTGTCAGCGCTGACTGGCGCTCTATGCAGCCCCGGGCTGCCGCTCGCCGAGCAGGGCGCACCCAGCGCTGTCTGTCTGTCTTTCGGCTTCCGTGTCCTTCACCATGCTTGCTCTCCCGTCTTGCATTTTTATTACTTTCTCATCCTTCTTAGACACGTGCATCGAGAAAAGGGCGTTTTTCCGGCTCATTTCCGGCCTGCACACGAGCATCAACATTCACGTATCCGCTCGCTACTACTTTGCCAGTAAGTCGGGATGCCACGCAGCCAGCTTGTCGTGCTTCCTTCGCATTCAATGTAAAGTGCCTAGAAAGAGATTGAGTTGTCTTGAGGGCGTTATTTGATTGAGTTCTCTGAGGGCGCTATATCAAATGTATTATTATTATTATTATTATTATTATCATTATGATTGCATCCGTCCGTCGTGCGACGCTAGCCCCATCCTGCGGTTGCTGCTGCTGCCGCCTCCCCAGTGAGCATGTTCGGATGTCTCGGTGGTGGCGCAGTGCCACGTTCATCTTTGCCTGCGACGTATCGGCTCAGCTGCGCTGCCAGCGAGGTGCGGCCGAGAATGTGCGTAGTTGCAAGCGCTCTAGCAAGCTCCGGACGCGGCGTAGGTAAAAACTTGTGGGAAGGTCGCTGGGACATGAACCCGGACGAGTTCAAGCGACGCTTCGATCCAAAGACCACAGCCGGTCTGGGTCCGCAGTGGCTGAAAAACCTCTACTTCCTCTACCTCGTCGAGCTGCGCGCTCTGGCCAAGATCGCACCCTACCTGGAGCAGGTGAGTGCCATCCCCGGCCCGGCTGCCTGCGTTCACTCGTGCAGCAGCTGCTGCTGCACAATGAAGCGGGCCTCACTCGAGGGCCTCGATCCGTGCTTGCTTGCCCACTGGCAGGAGCGAGTCGGTACCTACGCTTCCAGCACCAGGGCGCTCTTAGTCAGCTCTGAGAGTGAACTCGCTTTGCTCCGAAGTTGTCCCCCCTCTATTCTGAAGGGCGGTGTCGTGAGCCATTTGAGCCGCACGTGTGAGCCACCCTGCTGGGGCATCCATCTCGTGGGATCCCGCAACTCCAAGTCCTCGCCCCCTCCCCTCTCTTCCCCTCCCCGAGGGCAGTCAGTTGAGCACTTACCTGACAGAGTCTGTATTCTTTGTCGGGCGTGCTAGCAACCTGATGTCAGAGAAGAGGAATGAGGGCAGTTGCCGCCCGGGGCCCCTCTCGCGCATGCGTTGCTGCTATCTTGTTGCTCTCACTGCAGGAGGCTTTTTACACCGGCAACGTCGAGGGTGATTCAGACGTACGGAAATTGGTGCACGACCTGCTTCGCGTTGTCAAGTAAGAGCGTGTGAGTGGGTGTGGCCATGCATGAGTACGACAAGAGTGTGCGGGCGTGCGTGCCTCTGTGTGTGTGGCCCGCTGCAGTCTTCTGTTTTGTGTAGCCTGACCAAGCGTGAGCATCGTTGCTGTGGTGTAACTGGGAGACCCTGTTCCTGATGTCATGTCTGTGCCATCAGGCGTCAGCCGCATTGTCTTGCCTCGTGGAAAGAGGCGCAGGGAAGGGGAGAGCTGAGGAAGGAAGCATGTGGTTTCTGGCTGAAAAGGAGTCGAGGAGAGCGGCTGCTGATGCTGCTGCTGCTGCTGCTGCGGTAGCAGCATCAGCAGCCGCTCAAGGACCCTCCTTCGTCGCGTTCACTTCTTTTAACCTTCCCCCCAGGAAGCCCAGTTTGCCCTTTCCTCGTGGCTATCAGGCACACAAGCTTAGAGAGTAATAATGATAATGATAATTATAACAATGCACTTGATAAAGCGCCCTCAGAGAACTCAATCTCTTTCTAGGTGCTTTACATTTGCTGCAAAGGGAAACACGATTGAATCGTGAGTAATATCATGCTTGATAAACAACATGAATAACATGGTTAGGGGTGACATGCACAGGGTCAGCATGCAAATGTGGTTAGTGGCAGCATGCACAGTGTCAGCACGCATAAGCACATCAAGGACGAATCACAGGGACCCACTAAATGCTGTCCTAAATAGGTGTGTTTTAAGTTCTTTTTAAATGTGGTCAAGTCAGGGGATGTTCTGACGCAAGTTGGGAGGGAATTCCAGGCTTTGGGAGCATGTTTCGAGAGGCTTCGAGGGGGCTGTGCTCAGTCCCTTCGGCTCTCAGAGGTTCAATGTGTTTCTGAGAGGGGATCTGAAGAGGCGATTGGCTTTTGGCAGCTCTAAAGGAGGTGGTGGCGTGCCTTCGATGCGCGCCCAATTCGGGCTCTCCAAATCGGGTGCAAACATTTCCTAACGCCGGCTAGTTGTGGGGGCCTGCCGGGCAGGGCAGCATCAAAGCACGCAGCTTCACGATCTGTGTTTGTAAGGATGCCGTCAGCGAGCCTGAATGAATGCATGGTGAGAGAGAGAGAGAGAGAGAGAGAGAGAGAGAGAGAGAGAGAGAGGAGAGAGAGAGAGAGAGAGAGAGAGAGAGAGAGAGAGAGAGAGAGACTTAATGGCGCCCTTCGGCGCTCTGGCTCCTCTGAGCTGGTCTCTTGGGTTTTGGCCGTAAGCGGCTAGAATCCTCCGGTTAATGAATCGCTGGCTCAAGCTTACGCTTTAAGTAGCTCTTTTGAATGCCAATTGCAACGGATCATTAGTATAGCACCCTATGCAAACCAAATCGCTATCCAGGCTCTTTGAAGCTAGCTGCCAGAGTCAATGGGTTAATGACAGGCAAGGTAGCAAGCATGCAAATGCAAACACATTTTTTTTTATCACGGTTAGGATAGCATGCTAAAGCAAACGTATGAAGACACTCATGGCCACCTGTTAGTAAGTCCTCTCTGGCTAATAAAATGCACTGAATCAAGCTCAGGTGACATACAAAGCACATTGAAACAGAAAAAAAAGACAAGTTCACTGTGGCAAAGCGAAAGCTGACCGGAAGAAATGCATCTTTACTTAAGACTTAAAAGATGTTGGTTTGTCACTGGTGGTGACCCTAGACATAAGCGAGCTTCAGACTTCCGGCCCGTACAAGTTGAGTGTTCGCTCATCAAAAGTTTCAATTATGCGCGCGGGATGGCAAGGTGACCTAGATGCTGCCTACCTACGAGCTATGGGTACTAATAGTAAAAAGTCACTGGAGGATGCTAACATTTAAGCATCTCTTTTCTAGTTGCTCTAGCTGCTTGGGACTGCAGTGGGTGGTGAGCCGCGATGGCACACTAGGTAAGGCGGTTGCTTTCACGACCTCGTTCCCGAGGTCGTGGGTTGTTTCCTGCCGTGGGCGATTCTTTATCGCTACTGCAAGCGGTGGTGAAAGCCGCACAGGCTCTTCTGTCGCTATACAAAAAGAGACTGTTTAATCAGCTAGGATTTTTTTTGGTTTTTGGACCCAGATGATTACTTCTGGGTCTGTAGCCCCCACCTCCGAAAGCCCAGAACGGGTAACCAGACTCCCGAGTTCGTCTCTAGATGCTTTAGGGCGGTGTGCTTGCAGTGATTCGAGGTGCTTCTCCAGTATGGGGAACCACTATTCTATATTAGGCTGAAAAGGCCAAGTTGCCTTCGGCTTTCGTGGGTCACTAATTCAAAAACTGTCGTAAGAAAAATTTCGGAAAGTATCTAATGGTAAAAAATTAGCTAAGAAACCGGCAAAAATTGTCTTAATTTACGGTCAAAATAGCCAAGGCTGATAGTGTACGCCTGGAAATCGAAGGTTGGATAGGTTCACAATAGCAAAACAACACCACAACTCTTTGAACGATGCCCTCTCTAGATTGACCAACAACCCATTCGAAAATTGTCCTGTTATAAATTGTCTTAAAATTCCAAAACCATAAGCACCTTGATGTGGAAGCTGGTTAAAGAATTATCCTCCTTGCCTCTTCTGTGTAATCCTTTATCAGATCTACTGGCCTTGGTGGAAACTAACTGATTGCTCATGTTCTGGATAAGTTTGCTCCTCCATTCCCACTTGGATTGCTGCAAACTTTCTGAAGTTGAACGATGACGAAACCAACTTACTAATTATGAGCTAGTCAATGCAAACGTCAGAAACTGGAAAATCAAATTCCTGGAGTGAGCTTTACCAGCATGTGTTCTTTAGCCTCCATCCGGAATTAGGGTTTCGTCTTCCAAATGACTTATCCCAAGATGAGCCCATCAGCTCCACAATCAAGTCTTCCCACTTTCACTTTCCTAGCGTTGCGAAAATTTGGACTTAACTGTGTTTGGATAAGCTCACCACAGCCAAGCTGATCCGTGCATTTGTGACATCCCGACTAGACTCTGTAACTCACTACTTGTAGGTCGGCCGTCCTGGGCAATAAACCAAGTACAGGCTAGGCCTGTCTGTCGTTACCGTCGCCATTGCTACATTGCACCACTTCTCACGGACCTGCACTGGCTCCCCATCAAGCAGCATATCGAATTCAAATTGTTGTTGCTTACTTTTAGGTTTCTTAATTCTCTTGCTCCGGACTACCTATCTGAACTCCTTCCCAGTCAGGGTAGGCATCGTGCCACCTGCTCTTCGGGTTTAAGCCGTTTAGCTGTTCCTCGAACCAACCTCAAATTCTTTAAGAGCCTTACGATCACATGCTCCCAAAGCATGAAACACACTCAACTGACGTCACGAAATTTCCTGACTTAAGGTTTAAAAACGTTTAAAACCCACCTGTTTTTCTCAACATTTGCTGGGGCCTTGTGAAATGCCCTTTGCATGTTTATGCATGCCGACATTGTGCATGTTATCACTTAACTATATTCACATGCTTTCTTTACAGCATATATTAAATGCCTCGAAAGAGATCTGCTTCTTTTAGGGTGCAATACAAATGTAATATTACTATTATTGCTATGCACTTGTGTATTAGATGAACGAGTGGGGTCTCTTGCTCGTCTTTCGAGTAAGCCCCATCACGTGTTCTCGTTTTAAGCTTCAAGCTGAAATAGTAAATCATATGTTTACACGAGACTTATAGTGGATACGGCAATTGCTCTAAGTTTGACATGTGCTTCTTGCTAATTCGAATAAGCATGTGCACTTTTCTAATGTAAGAAGGTTTTACTGGCGAGTGTTGCATGACAGTGAGCTTTCGAGAGACCGACCACTGTCTAGTGCATCGCCATTGCCAGGTTAATCGTGGTAGGGGGACTGGACCCTAGGTTCGAGCTGGGGGTTAATCTCCGATTGTTCCTCATAGGCCACTGTTAAGAAGCCCTTATCTGGAAGCATATAGCACGAATACAGAAGCTACCCGTGCCCCTGTAGCGGCCTGTTGTTGGCCCGTGTTTACCACTACTGTTCTGTGGCCTGCATTGTGCCGTGGTTCTCCAGTTGTCTTTGCAGGCGTCCAAGTGTAGATCCAGGATTTCCATAGGGATTTCCATGGCAAAACCCGCAAAGAAATGAAAATTATAGTGCGTAATCAAAGTATTTACCAGTTTTGCAGTCTAACTAACTAGAATGCATTACGGCTAGCTCAAAATTCTATATGCTCTTGTGGGTTAATTTAAAAAAAAATGCTTTTTAAGTCTCTGCTTTGACTGATGGAAGGTCTATGGTGCTAGTTACCTCCAACCGATGCCTTAGTCAGCTATTAGGTCCCCAAGGGGGAGGGGTAAGGTACTCGGTGATACTCGGAATTGTTAACTTCATGAAACCGAGAGTAGCAAGGTTTTAAGATAACGTGGACCTACAAAAAACAAATACCATTTTCCTGCCCGACCGCCCTGCTCCAGCTCCTGCCCGGTCAGATATAGGGGGGCGGCCCAGGTCTCTGCCCCCTCAGCAATTAGCTTTGGTAATCGCCCACACCCCTCCGTCCACCCCTGACTGCCACTTGAGATGCCACTTGTTGCTAGCTGGCTGCAGTAAGATCATGCACTTGGCCGCGTGTTATTTTGCCTCTACAGTTTCTGTTATGTCATTCGACTAGTGGGATCTTTTGGATCAGTAGAATCATAGTGAAACAGGAAATCTTTAGTCATAAGAGGGATAATTAAACAATTAGTCTTAGCTGCATCTATCTAGCATATGAGCAGCACTAGGAAAGTTGGACGGGGAAACAACATGTCTTTTTGAGACTACATACTGATTGTGACATAAGAATAATAATAGCAATAATAAAAATAGGTTTTTGTATTGCACCCTAACAGAACTAAATTTGTATCCAGGTGCTTAATAATTCACTGCAAGGAAAGCAATAACCAACCAAGAGTTATTGCAAGGGTTAGTGCTCACTGCAGGGACAGGCGAGAGCTCAGGCGGTGACCTTGCCGCGAGCGTATGCCGTCGATGCTACGTGGCATACAATTATAGAGAAAGCGAGAGAGAGAGAGAGAGAGAGAGAGAGTAGGAGAGAGTAGGAGAAGGAGAGAGGGAGAGAGAGAGAGGGAGTGAGAGAAAGAGGGAAGGAGAGAGTGGCCGATTCTTCGAGCATAAACGAACAACTGTCTGGCTCGTGTAAAACCGTGCTTTGAGGTGTCCCAAGTTTTTTCTTGATCAGCCTTGGTGTTTGCACTTCGATCGTGGCCGGACGCAAGTTTGCAGGAGGTTTTTGGTGCAATTGTTGTGTGATCGTTGTTTAACCTTTTTTTGTAACAACATAACGCCGGGAGAACGAGCATAAGGTTCGTGGGGGGTGGCTGCAGAGAATTTGGGCTCTGTCTGTAGCACACATTTACCACGTTGGCTTATCGCTGACGAATGCGTGGCGTGTTGCTCGGTCACTCTGTGCTCGAAGTTGCTGTCTTGATGCGCTGCCTATTCGATCTGTAGATCTTTCCCGGACCATTTTGATGAGAGTAAGCTTTTCCAAGGGGATGCAGCAGTTCTAAAGGAGCAAGTCCGTGTCAAGTTTATGAACATATCTCGTATAATTGATTGCATTGGCTGCGACAAATGCCGCCTTTGGGGAAAGATACAGGTACCATTTTTCTTTGTAGCGTGTGCAGTAGCTAAGTAACGCTGCATCACATATATTGTCGCTGGAGGCCCTTAGGTTTCGCTTGGTATTCGCCTGCTGGCTTGGTCATGTGCTTGTTTTTTCTTGTGAGAGACGTTTCATATGTTTACAGGTAATGCGGCAACATATGCTATATGTATCCCCTTTCTTCGGCACTGCTACCTCTTTGAGCAACGTACGCTTCCTCTTTGCAAGCACCCAGTACTTAGTTCTTGGTGGTGGTTATTATTGTTGTTGCGCATCCGGTCGGCAAAGGACGAAGTGATTATTTGCCAACTTTTTTACTTCAATTGCTAATTTTTTTGGTTGTCTAACCTCGATTATATGCATCTGCTTGGCCACAATTTCTAACCGAGTCTATTTCGCAGCATAGTGATCCTGCTGACAGGGCATCCATGCTGCTTTTACTAAACTTACCCTGGAACAATGCGGCAGCAGTTCGTAGGATGCTGTGGAACTTAAGTTTAAGGCACTTTTGTTCTTGTACAGTCTTTTGCCTGCACAGTAATCTCTTCCTTGTTAATCGTAGTGGGCCTGATATACGTCCTTGTTGCATTCTTTTTTGATCGCCCTAACAACGGTTCCGTTATTCTGCAGGTGCTTGCTAGTTCGAGGAAGTGGTGTGCAAACACGTCTATCAAGTGTCGTAGGGGCACGCCGTGAGTCATGCTTTCGTGTAACTTCATAGGTACAAGGACTCGGAACCGCTCTGAAAATTCTGTTCTCCGGCGACATGGCCGGGCCCGATACGGTCATAAACCACCAGACTCATCGCACTTCGTCCGAGTTTCAGTTGCGCCGCATGGAGATCGTGTCGCTAGTGAATGCCATTGGACGGTAAGAGCGTTCGCTCGCTCGGCCCGAGCGAGCAATCACATTGTGCCAGTGCACTTTCGCGACTCCTTGTACGCTGCACGAGGTGCTGCCGGAATCAAAAGCCATCGTCATGCCTGAACGAGCGCTGGCGTAGGGAGTGACTTTCCCATCGCGAGCAACGAGCCAATGACTGACATGCAACCACCACCTGGACTGTCCAATGCTCCCCTCGGCTCCCCTTGCAGCAGAATTAGCCGCAGGGCCGCAGCACAGCATGCTAAACTCGGCGGCTGAGGCCCAGCGAGCCAAAAACCTGCTACAGTCGCCCTCTCCCAAGTCCCCTGCAGCTGCAGCTTACGGCAACGTCCTCGCCTCGCCCTTACAAACTTCCCCGACGGGTTTAGACTCACAATGTATCGCCACTGCAAGCGGTGGTGATAGCCCTAAAGGCTCTTCTGTCGCTATACAAAAAGAGGCTGCTAAATCAGCTAGTATTTTTT
Organism: Cristatella mucedo; assembly: GCA_009760855.2. Lineage (NCBI taxonomy): Eukaryota > Metazoa > Bryozoa > Phylactolaemata > Cristatellidae > Cristatella > Cristatella mucedo. The sequence goes on along the minus strand of WPIO01000052.1, from coordinate 961,225 downwards.
GTAATTCGCGGAAATTTATTTGCTTGTATTTCCCTGAAATCCTTACTTTTTCGTCCGGTCTCGGTCGGTGAGCGAATATTTAGTTGTGCATCACCTCGCGTGCAAAGATGCAAAAGCGAATAATAATAATGCATTTGTGTAGCGCCTCCAGAGAACTTAATCTTTTTCTAGACACTTTAAATATCAAGTTGACTGAGGTGAGCCGGGTGGGCTCGCGGGTTAAGTCGCTCGACATGTAATCGTGAGATGGGATACTCCGACTCGCTGTGACTCGCGGAAGTTCTCGTGACTCGTTGTCTCCATCAGACAGTCACTGGGTTCAGTTTTTTTCAGCTGCCTACGAGTAATGCCAAAAGTTTCATTCCGATGGGGAACCGAGCATACCGTGCTCATCTTTTCCACACGGAGCGGCTGTGGCAGATATAGGAGCTGCAGACCGATATCATCACTACTTGCACATTGCTCTGCCATATAGAGCTGTTGACACGCTTTCTTAGCCACCGCTGCCATTTTCGTCAATGCTTTAATTCGCAGTTTTAAAGTCTTCATCAGCCACGATTGCATATTCCCCCTTACCTTAATAATAATAATTATAATTATATATATATATATATATATACCACTAATAATTATTATTATTCTGGTGAAGCATTTTATAGCCGCCTGAACTAAATTTCTTTCTAGGCACTTCGCGTTGGCGATTGGCCTTAAGAACCTGAAGATTGACCTTGTTTCCGATGCCGCACTGTTTTACGCTTCAGGCTGTCGACGAGCATAAAGTACATCGACGATTTCCGGCGACTGCTCAATATTGGTGCCTGATGGTATTTAAAAATGTTTGTGCCTTTTTTGCTATGGGACTCTTCAAAGCACTAAACATTGCACAACCCGTGCACATGTTCTTCTTGTCTTACTCTTCGTCGCCCACACTGTTCCGGCTAAAGCGACTTCATTCTGTTCTGGCTGGGACCATCGCAAATCTGCTCTGTTGATTGACTGGGTCCGTTCGTCGGCTGACTACCACAGAGCCTAATTATGGAGGTGAGATCGGTCTACTGAATCAAATACTTGCCCTTGCCATGGCTTCGCTGCAGGCACGGTTGTATATGTTGCAGCAGCTGCAGCTGCTACTCAGAGGAAATCTCGTCTGGACAATGGTTTTGGAATTCTTCATAATCGCTGCCATGTCCAATATCTGATATATGAGATCTGGATGCTTGCCGCGAAAGGAATGTCGTGCAGCCGTCTATTGCCAACGTTGGCATTGAGCAATTCTGATTATCGCACTGATGTTTGATAAACTGTCAGTTGGCACAGAGCATTCTTCTTCATTTGCACTAACCATCGAGTATGAGCTCTTCTGTATTCAGTCCTCTACAGCTGCTATGCGACATAAGTAAATTAGATGATTTCTCAGCCTCGAGGGAGCTTTAACGGCTGCTGCAACCCGAATTCAGTTGGTAATTCCTTGTGGGCCACTGTAAGACTCGAACTCACGGCCTAGATCGTGAAGTGCATCCAACCCTGCAGGGCTAAGATTCAGCTCCTACATCGGAGATGACAGCATCCTACAGGCTTTTTGCTCTTTTCTTTTTAATAAGCATTAAACATTGCCTTTGCAGCTGGACAGAATACTCGTTCCTTTGCATCGTGCCGGAAGCAGTGTGACCATGGTAAAAGGAAGCCCGAGATAGCAGGATTTCGCTTGTGTCCGCGGCTGTGCGTTTCAGGTTTGAGATCTAACGTCTACCTCACTTTTTGGTGTTGTGGCAGGATTTGACAACGGTCACTACTTTCCTAGTCGCCTGCGTATAAGGTCAGTAGGCAAGCAGTTTATGTCGATGTGGTTCCGTTCAGGACTTCAGTGTATGTTCTATGCCAGCAATATGCAAGACCAGGCATGAAAGGCGACTCACTTACCCCACTCCCCTCAGGCTCCCTCATAGTTAGGCCGAGCCCCTAACTGACGGCTACTTTTGGACCAGGCTGGGGCTACCAGGCTTAGAAATGTTTTTGGGCTTGTCGGGTGCTGGACCTCTAGGCGTTTCTACAGACGAGGCAACCACTTTCCCTTTAACAACAATGATAATATATATAATTTATACAACTAATATATATATATATATATATTTATATAGTGCCTAAGATATTTGAATCTCTATACCGGCCTTTCACAACTCACTTGCATTAGAAGAACCGATAACAAGAGTTAATGACTAAGCAGGATATTACGCTTAGTCAATCATACAAAAACATTCAAGAAGGTACTCCGGTCGCTGGTAAGTAGAACCCCTAGTGAGTAACATGGCACATAATGCGAGGTGGTTAGGAAACTTTTCCTGTGCGACAGGCCGTTATTGACGGCTGGAGATCTCAAAATTCACATTATTGAATAGCAACAGCCAAGTGTGCTCATTTCTTGGTTGACTCGAAGATTTTTAATGGTTCAACTTACATTGGTGGCCAAAGTCTGGAACTCGTGTCACAGAATGTCTCTGTCATAGCGGCCTGGCTGTGTCCGCTTGCCGTCTCGGATCGTTGCTTTAATCGCCAACAACGAAAATTAAGTTATCTGCCTTATTTAAAACAACCGCACGTATGTGTACGTTCATTAAGCCACCTCAGCCTTATGCAAGCGATGAGTCCGTAACCTGTAACCTTCCTTAGGAAACTTTCCCGAGTTTATGTAAATGAAGCTATTGCCACAGTTAAGTCCAGTTAAAAGAACTAGCCTGGAAGACTCACTCCTCGGTCTTCGCTGGCAGTCAAACCTAACCCAGCCACGACTCAGACTTTTAATCTTTCGCGAAATAAAGGAGTTGCTTCAAAGTTTCGAATCGGCCATCGTTCGACCGATACGTAAGAAAGCCTAGATTGGACTCCGCGATTCGAGCAAACTATCGCCAAGTTTCTCCTCTTCCCTCTACATCCGAAGTTCTCGAACACACTGCCGCTGAGCAGCTTGTAGAACGCACTGACAAGTATGAATTATCGCAAAACTTTCAGCCGCGATTCAAGCGACACCACACCACCGAAACTGCTCTTACGTTTGACCAAAGACAAGTGGACGAAGCTCGACGACGCTAGTAGCTGCTCTGCTCTTGCCCTGCCCTGCTAGATCCGGTTTGGCTTCTTTAGACACAATCGATCGCAATGTCATACTACGTGAATTGACAAAAGCGATCGGTCTGGCCGATGAGTTTATGACAAGGTTCAAATCGTAAACATCCGACATTGTTCAGTCCAGGCGATGATGTGCTCACGTCTCATCCAAAATATTTATTACCTATGGAGTTCCACAAGGGTCTGCTATCGGTCCTTTGCTGTTCCCAGTTTGTGCCGAGCCTCTCGGAAAAGTGGCACGGGCTCAAAGAATTACGATTAACTAACTGTAACCAGCTATAGCGACCGATGAATTGAATGCCTGGCTTGCAGTCATTCGATTCTCAATGTCAGCCAGTTTTCTGGCTAAAAGATGATTAAACCGAGCTCCTACTCAGTACATCCTCAGCCTACTGCTGGGAACATTTCTCTTCTAATTACTGATGCTGTTGTGCTACCGTCATTAAATGCGAAACATTTAGGTGCTCTCCTTGATAACTACTTGTCCTTTAAAAGTTTCATACAAGACCTATTCCACAGTTAGTCATTCGATCCCTATGCAAGATGAGGGAATGCTGACGACGGTGGCAGATTATGGATCTTACTAGCATCCGCGTGATGGCTAGTTTGGACAGCGGTAATTGCACCCTCGTAATGGCTAGGTTGTACAAAGTGCTTTGACTGAGCTACCAAAAAAAGCCATCACGCCTCTACAGCTGGTGATGAAATAAAAGGCTCGCCACAGCATCCAAGGAATTCAATCACGTGTCACCTTTGTTGAAGGAGCTGGAATGTCTCCTGGTCGATCAACGGATACAAAGTCAAGTTCTTAAGCTAACCCACACGGCCCGTTATGGTTTGGCTCCATCATACCAAGCTGAACTGCTTCACCAGTTTCATTTGCCAGTTTTTACCACCAGGTTCTGTATGGACAGCTGTTCCATTCCTCAGCATAAAGACCGTTGGCGACAGAAGCTTTAGCTCTGCAGGTCCTAGGCTGTGGAACTCACTTGCTAAATTCTTAAGCAACATCTACTGTCCTGCTGCCGACTGTGGAAGATTCTTTACATGCATCCTGGACAACTTCCATGCTACTCACTACCTTGAGTGCCCCCTGCCTCAACTTAGCTTCTAAATTTTTGTTTTTGTGTGAGATGAAGTAAATATAACTGCATACCGAAAACCTCATAGGCTTTTAGTGTGCTGCAGGACACTAGCTAACACAGCACTTCTCAACCTGTGGAACGCGACCCCTTTGGGGGGGGGGGTCGAACGACCCTTTCACGGGGGTCGCCTAAAACCATCAGGAAACACGCGTCTTCACATTTTGCACACGATAATTGTATGATTGGGGTAGCCACAACATGAGGAACTGTATTAAAGGGTCGCGGCATTAGGAAGGACTAGAGAACCGCTGACTTAGCATAACACCCACCTAATCCTAGTGTTTGTGTAGATACAAATTACCACAACAATGCATGCTATGCTTCGCTTTACGGCTTTTTATATCCACGTTCCATACATGCTATGCACCTATACTAAGATGCTTCAAAAAGTATAAACGCTTTCGTATAAATTTATCATTTCACAATCTTGAGTGCTCAAGCCAATTTCGCAGCCCGCTCGAACACTAAAAGCCGTGTCAATTTTGAGTAAGATTGGAAATACTTGCCTGCGGCTTACTCCTCCCTAATTGCGGCTTTTTAATAAGGCCGTATGTAGACGTACAAATGATTATTAATGTTTCAGTAAATAAACTGCTTGCTACATCACGCGACACTCTCGTGCCAATGAAGCACAGCATGCTGCAGAAGTATACCAGCTATTTCGAGGCTCTTTTTCGGTGATATCAGGCTCTCTGCACTCCATCCAGCACACTGTACACTGCAAGGCTAAGCATAATCACCACAGTATCTCCGAACCAAGAAAAAAATGCAGACTAGTTGCAGGCAGCCAGGAAAGTTGCAGTAAAACAGCAGAGAACAGCTGGGCTTTTTTGAGGAAAGCAAGTCACCAGTCAAGTGAAGAAGTGGGAAGCTGACGAAGATCAAGTGGTGATGCATTAATGCGCAATAATAGCAATATAAGCTATAACAAGATGTTCGTATAGCGCTCAAGGAGAACTAAATCTCTTTCTAGGCACTTTACATATGCTGTAATGGAAGAACGTCAATTGGTTAGTGATAACATAATGATAAACTGATAACAGAGTGCCAGCATGCATATGCACAGGACGATTCATGCGGATCCAAAATGCTGAGGGGATTCAGCTTCTTCTTAAATGCCAAGTAGTGGGATGTCATGCCGTCAGTCGGGAGTGAGCTTCAGGGCTTTGGGAGCCTACGAACTAAAGGAGCTGCCTCCAAAGGATTTCATGCTGGTTTGAGGCACAGCTATTTGCTTTTTAGTGATAAAAGCGAGTGTACAATGACGACTAGCCTGATTAGGGAAGTAGTTCGGATAAGCAGGCTGGATCCATAGAATGAAGTGACCTAAAAGTGAGAGATAACACCTTAAAAGTAGATACACTGCTTGATGGAGGAGCCAGTGCAGATCGGTGAGAAGCGGTGTAGTGTGGCAGTTTCCATGCTCTCGACAAAAAAGCCTAGTTGCAGGGTTTTGGAACCTGCAAGTGCCTTAACGCACACACCACCGGAAGACCAGCAAGCAGCGAGTTACAGAAGTCGAGGCGAGACAATGCCTGAAGCCCGACTTGGCTGTCCGAAAGTCGCTATGGCTACGGCCGACGGTTCAACAGGCAGACAGCTGACTCGCACTGCAAGACTAGGACAATGCACGGTACCACCATGTGGTCACGCCCATCACGCTGTGGACGTCTGAGCTGTACATCGTGACTGGCAACGTGACGGGACACCAGGCTGAGTCGGCAAGTTCACGAGCACTCAAGTTCAAGTTCAAGTTCAAGTTCAAGTTCACGAGCACTCGAGGAAAAAGAATGCGAAGAGACAAAGGCAAAGCGCTGGCAGGCGTAACTGACACGAACATGCCTTGTTGGATGACAGATGATAACGGAAAACGGCAAGTTAACACAAACGTGAACTTGAGCCAGTGCTTGACCGATAGCACCGTGTTAATGACCGTTTATAAGGCAGTAGGTGCACAGCAGCAGCAGAATACACTGCAAACAGCTACTCCAATGGTACACCAGCATTGCATGGCACACAGAGCAAACACGAAAGACATCGGCAAGCCAGCCGGTGACAGTCAATTATTTGTGGATCCTTGGGGAAGCTGCTAGCACTGTAAGACCATGCTTACAATGAGGCTAGAACAATTGGAAGGCTTTGGCCATTTCGATACGTTTGACTTGGTCAATTAGTCGTGCACGCAGTAGCGGCTGCTGCAGATCCAGAAGCATCTCAGGCTCATTCTTTCAACTTGCAAATACCTGAACCACCACCTTCGACTGCGCGAGAGACGTGGTGTTCAAGAATAGATCACGTTAGCTAAATCTCGATTCATACGAATGGTTCATTCTTGTCTTGTCCGCTTTTCATTTGAGGTCGTAAAGTTGGCAACTAATGCCGGCACGGCCTTCTCAGTGCTGCATCAACACGCTTGATCGTGGCAATAACTTAGTCACTTCTGATTTGGCTCCTGATGATCAAATACATTAAACATAAGTCGATAATTTAGATGTAGGATCGAATAAATGACTGCAACAATAGGTCACAGACGACGACCTGACTTATGTTACATAGTGCCATCCTCCTCGGCACGGGTTGATTCTGTCGTCGTTCTTCACATGTCAACTTCACTGAATACAGCCGGACGAACTGTGGCTGCTCATTGGTACACGATGGACAGCCGCAGGCCTAATCGCGTCATAGCACCTTCTGTCTGTAGATGCAAGCAAGCATCGATCCGAGTGAGCTGCAGAGGCGCAGCAGCTGCCGCCATTTCCCATGCTGCCTTCGCCAGGAGCCCTGCAGCGTGAGAACAGAGCAAAAACCAAACACCACGAGAGCATGCTGACCCTGTGCATGTCACCCATAACCATGCTGTTCTTGTTGTTTATTGAGCATGCTACCACTAACAATTGGATCGTGCTTCTTTGCAGCAAATATAAAGTGCCTAGAAAGAGATTGGGTTCTCTGAGGGTGCTATATCAAATGTATTATTATTATCATTATCATTATTATTACTATTAGAGCATGATAGGTACACAGTGGCACCTAAGAATAGGAAAATCGATGAGCAGCTTTTAGGTTACTACCCAAACAACAAAGCAATGAAGGCAACGGCTGGCTACACCAAGGAACCGATTACGTCAAGTTTCCAACTCAAGCTGTACGCCATTGTCGGCATCGCAGCCGACAGTCACAGTAAGGAATGCAAGCATCTGCCGATGAGACAAGGATGATGCAAGAAAGGAAAGCACTATCAGACAACCCATGTGAAATCAACGGGCCTCTACGCTGACAAAGAGGTAGGGGCAACTGCTCTAACTTCGAGCTGCGAAGGGAAGCCTGGGAGCCCACACAAGAACGAGGCCACCCATGTCACACTGGCACTACGGCCACACAGGACATATCAAACCACAGCTGTTGGAGTGAGATTCCTTAGGTTTCGTTTGCCTTGGAATACTTGAAGCTTGCTTCGAATTCCCAGGCACTTAAGATATCCTTCTCTTGTTGAAGGAATGGGGATGTGTATAGGGGTCAAGTCCTGCAGTTGGCTCAGCCTTGTGCATAAGTATACAGTGATACATGTATTTAATGACAAATATTAGTTGAAATGTTACCTGGATATATAAGGCACCACAACACTCAAGAAGTGATAGCAGCGTTGAAAAGAAGAATATGCCGTGGCTGTCTTTGGGATTGAACCCACGACTTCCGAAACTGGGGCTAGAGTCATAGCGGTTCTTGTGTTTAGGCAGGATACATACAACCCACTACCTGATGCATGTACCACGCATCCTTTACAGCGCCTCGGCTGGGAGGCCAGCTGCACCGATCAAGCCCGTCAACGGGTCCACGTCCTCCCAGCAGAAAAGCAAGTCCCACACTTCCTGCTGCTTCTGCCACCGTCTACTCCTCACTATCTACTCTCCCGTCTACCGGCATCTACAGCACCATCCACGATGCTGCCAGCTGCTCGCATTCCTATAGCCAAATCGATGTTCTTAGATCATCTAGGAAGGGGAATTTATGGGGCACCACCTGGACAAGGGTGTGCTTGCAACTGCACCTCAGAGAGAGAGAGAACCTGCCAACGGCCAAGCTACATCAGCAACTCTTTCACCAGAGGCGTAAGAGCAATAGCTCTGAAAGTGGCCCTGAGAATGGCACAGCAGCAGCATGTCTAGATGCAGGTGCTTGCTCAGCTGTGGCTTGGCAGATGGCAAGCAGTCATAGACTGCCACGGTGGGCATTTGCAAACGGAGCCGGACATGCCTCTCTGTGGGTTACCTGGCTCTCGGTCGGGCTCACTCCCACAGCTAGCCAGTGTGTAAGCCAGCTGCACCACCGGAAGTTGACGCCGGGGTGGCAACCAACGGTTCGGTGGTGGTGGCACAATCGAAGTGTCACGAACGTGAGTCATTGCTGCTTGTGAGATATTTTGAGTACCAAGCCTGCTGTACGAGCAGGCTCTACATGTCGATAACGCTTCGAAATTCCAATGCACTAAGTATTTGATATTCTGCAACTTTTGTTTTATTAAAAACTCCTGTGGTAGTAATACAAATTAGGTTTAATTTGTCCACTAATAAGACTATAACAAGCTATTTTGATATATTTTCATCTTTCCTCCTATAAAAATCTATCTTGCTCCTATAAAGAGCTGCAAGACTGCCGTCAGTAGGTAAGGTTCACCAGCTAGGTCAGTGGACACTCAGGCATGCCTTCCAAAGCTAGCTAGAGCTTTCCACGATTCTTCATTTTTATAGCCTATATATATATATATATATATATATATATATATATACACATACATACACACACACATATAATATACATAGTTTAAGGACTGAAATCTAGTGTATGTATATATATATATATATATATATATGTGTGTGTGTGTGTGTGTGTATTGTATATATATATCTATCTATCTATCTATCTATCTATATATATATATATATATATATTTATTTATTTATTTATTTATATACACCGAGTTGGGGCCAAAAACACCTTGAGAATTAAGAAAAATCTCAACCATTACAGTGCTTTACAAATCAAGGCAAAAAATATGACCACAAGGTACTATTAATTGAGGAAGCAATACATACTATAAATTTTGCATGACGCAACCTTGCCTAGTCTACTAGGTGTGAACTTTTATGGTGACTTTTATTGGATTTGGAAACAGATGCAGTTTTCAAAGGTTAGGCTTTGGTAGCAACATCAGAACATGGTAAAGTAGAATTTCTGTAAGTACCAAGTACCCACCTCTTGAAACATGCCTCCCAAAGACTGTAACTGGCCGTTCTTGAGGAATGGTCAAGATTTCATTGCACGAGGATCGGGTTTTGTGATTTTGCAGACATGAACAGATGTGGTTTGGGACAAAGCAAGAAATCGACAAAGCAGTTAGAGTAAGAAACGAGCCCAGCATGTTTCCAGATGTAAAAAAGAGCTATCGATGTATAAAAAAATGTATTAGAAGTCATGGCAAACACATGACAAGCCAAATTCACTGTGATCTAAATGTGCTAAGAAGTTTCAATTGAAATTGCGAGAAGATATTTTAATTTAGTACGTGCATTTGGAAAACCATGAGAGTTTGGATCTAGAATAATTAAAAAAATTCTATAATTAATTATTCATCAGAAATGTTTGTGATTGGCTTTTCCTTTCAATAGCATCCTCAATGGGATCGTTTAGAACTATGTCAGGTCTGTGGTTGTGCAGGCTCCAAAAAGTATGGTTCAAATAATTGATGATTACTGGAAAAAGCCCGACAGTCGTTGAGATACAATTTTAGAGAGGACAATACTTGGCTTATCCACTAAATGTTTCTGTATCTATTCTAAATCTAACGGTGCTCAGACGGTGTAACACAACAATAGCCTTCGAAGGTGGCCCTGAATTCAGAAGCAATAAAATGCAAAATAGGGTCATTTCATATGCTTCTGCACCTGATAAGAAAAGCCAAGGTGGTAGTACGCACAATTTGTTACAAATATTTCTAACTCATGCATATCTCTTGATAGCCAGCAGCCCATACAACACCAAAATATTTAAGATTATATCTTAATTCGAAGGGTGTGCAACGTTTTTGAGCAAGCACTATGTAAATATACACCACATTCACATACGCCACAAAACAAACACAAACATAAAATACAAATACGCACATACACAGACGTATCCAAGTACAGACTGACACAGCAAGTCAGCACCAGAATGACCTTGCCGAAGGCATGCCTCCAGCTCCCCTACATGGTTGTGGCCTACCTTGGTCTCCACGACGCCGGTGGCGGTACTGGTGGTGGTGGTACGTGCTCATCATCGGCAGTGCTGAAGTAAACCTGTCTTGCACGCCCGGCTTCGGATTCTGTCAAGCTCTGTAAAGTTTGGCCAGTAGAACAATCACTAATTGGCATGCTACGCTAAGCAAAACGTCAACACTCAGCACATCTGCCTCTGCGTGACATCTAGGTGTCCTGTTCAAAAAAATGACCTTTGACTACATGATTATTTCAGCTACACAGTCGAGTGGCACGTGCTATTTCAGTTATGATTCGCTCAAATATGATCTTGCTTAGATATTGCTACGAATGTACTGCAGGAGCTATTGAACTAAAGTCCTTCGTCACAAACACAGTTCATGTCGGTGCTACTCCTTGCTGAAGCATGGCAAATACTGTTGAAGCTGGCGCTCCATTGCATGGCTAATAAGTCCCAGTGGCTGCACCGATACAGGACAGGACTGCCGACAGTGCCAGAGCACGGCTGCAATCAAGAGCACCCTTGACCTTAATATAACCATTTCACATTGCTCAAAGCAGAGCAGTCTATTGCACAGCTACAGAGGGCCACATCTGAACAGCACTAGCCACTATGTACAGCTCACTAGGTAGAGTCACTATAGATGTCGAGTTCATGCGGCTTAAACAAAAGGCTATGACACATCTGGTTCCTAATGTTTATAATACACAGGCCGCTCTATCTAACTGAGTTTTAGCATGCAAGCAGCCAAGCTGGTCAATCCATTTGTGACATCTCACCTATACTTCTGTAATTTAGAACTTTCAAGTATTTGTGAATTTGATTCAAAATTCTGCAGCCAGGAATGTCTATTGAGAACAATGCAATTGCCACCTTTCATTACTTTTCACCGACCTGAACTGGCTCCCTATCAAGCAGCACACCTACTTTAATGTTCTGTCACCCATTTTGTGATCCCTTAATTCTTTTGCTCAGGCCTACCCAATCGAAATATTTCTAAGAAATGTTTTGCATCAGGAGGGTTCAACTTTTTGGCATCTGGCACATGCAGGCAAGTTACTAAGAACGAGGAAAGCTTTCACAATGCATGATGGACTGTTTCGGATGATGAGCTTATTCGATCTAGCTGGCCACACATCAAATAAGATTGTGTAAAATGACTGACACGGGAGTAAGCCATGTAAGTAATGCCATGTAAACCATGACAGTAAGAGAGTACAGCAACTTCAAAATATGGACCCTCCTCATGGGAGAGAAACAGCAGTGTGCCTCCTTCAGAGACTTGAGATCTAGGGTTTGAAGATTGACTCTCTTGGCGTCTGCAGCTGGCTGCTCCACACTCCAGGCCTCCCAGCCCCCGAGAAGAAGGGACAATCTAACACGGCCAGCAAGCATTTTACATTTGGAGCACAATGTGATAGGATCAATAATAAGTAATCGATAGCACACTGATTGCTTATACGAAGTCATTACACCCTATGAGGCCAACCCCAACCTAACCTGTGTGACGTCGTGTAAAAGAACAATAAAGAGACATCGACAGCCTTGAACAGCAATGCCAAAAGTGACTTGCTGATAGCAATCACATTTAAATATATAACTCATTTTATAGTGCCCTAAGAGAATTGAATCTCTATCCAGGAGCTTCACATACAGCATGCCGAAGGGCGCGAGCCCACGATCTCGGTCGTAAAGGTGATCACCCTTTGCATACTCACGTCAGAACGACTAATAGGCTTCTGGACGCGGAAGAACAGCACGACGATGATGGTCGGCAGTGCCTCCCAGATGAGCAAAGCTGCTCCAAAAACTGCTAAGTTGTAGTCCTCGTGCAATGACACGAGCTCTGCCTGAAAGAACGTCGGAAGGCATTCGAACCGCAATGACCAGTAAAGTGCACTCTGCGCTTTCAAACCGTCTTTTAGTACCGTAATGTAAAAAGCACACACTAGCTTAAAGTTCTGTGACTATTCGCAGGAATCAACCCATCCAGTAGATGCATTGCAATGGGTTGAAATAGCATACAAGACGTTCTTTAAAGTTTGCACGGATGCCTGCTAGGCCGTCTACAGGGTTTAAATAGTTGTTGGCTTTTACATAATGTCAATAGTTTTATAACTCATTCTCCCAAAAGCAAAGAACTAGTAAAAAATTCAAAACTGGATCTGACATTTAGTCGAAAGACCAAAAAATCACACGAGCAGGGTGGCGTGGATAGCAGGAATTACATAGCACAAAGCAGCGGGTATTAATAGCAAAAGAATGGTAGGGACGGTGTCTGGAATGAAACCAACATCTGATATGCAGGCAAACGATCAGGCTAATCACCCATTTTTCACGGCACATGCAAGCCGAACAGTTTTATTAAATCAGAGTTGCCTCATTAGAGCAGATCCCGGCATTGCTGCGAAAGTTTATTTCTGCAATTGTGGAGCACATACCTGATCAGATACACGTAGCCACGGGTTACCCATACGATGGCTCATCACGACGGTTACCACGTTATATGCAGCTTTTGAGACATACAGCAAGATTATGAAGGCACAGACAACGTATGACTGGCGGAGTGTTGTTCCCTAGAGAAAAAACATTGCTTGCAACCACGTCGAATTGCAGAATACATCCAATGTCAACCAGAAAGCAGGCACACACATTTACTGAAGACTAACAAATAATGCAGCTGCAACCGCACGCATATGCTCAAGTGGCAAACACGACAGAGATGAGGTGGCAGTCGAGTAATATACAATTCATTAGAAACTAGGTTTCAGCCCATCAAGTATGCCAGGAAAGCTTGGAAAAGGAAATTTCACAGGAGCTTTAAATAAACTCATTGATTCAAAACCTCTTTTAAATCACAACACTTTTTTCTTCCACTTCTTCCTCCGGCTCATCCGGTCCGGCGTTGCTGGCGCGACTGACGAATGGCTTCAGCTCGGCAAATTCGTCGTACTTCTACTTCTTCCTCAGCCTCTCCAGCACGACTGAGACACTGCTGCAGCACGGCGAGCAAGCCGTGCTGCAGCAGTGTCGTTACAAGTGCATTACAATGCGTTACAATGCTCTTACTTCTGCTTCAGCCTCTCGAGCTGGCTCGACGCGCCGCCGCCGAGAGGCTTTCAGCTTCTGCAGCCTCTTCCGTTCACCAGCCTCACTTCCGGCCTCTCTCTCTCTCTCTCTGTTTCTCTGTCTCTGTCTCTCTCTGTCTCTCTGTCTCTCTCTGTCTGTCTGTCTGTCTGTCTGTCTCTCTCTCTCTCTCTCTCTCTCTCTCTCTCTGTCTCTGTCTCTCTGTCTCTGTCTCTGTCTCTGTCTCTGTCTCTGTCTCTCTCTCTCTCTCTCTCTCTCTCTCTCTCTCTCTCTCTCTCTCTCTCTCTCTCTCTCTCTCTCTCTCTCTCTCTCTCTCTCTCTCTCTCTCTCTCTCTCTCTCTCTCTCTCTCTCTCTCTCTCTCTCTCTCTCTCTCTCTCTCTCTCTCTGTCTCTCTCTCTCTCTGTCTCTCTCTGTCTCTCTCTCTGACTCTCTCTCTCTCTGTCTCTCTCTCTCCCTCTCTCTCTCTATCTCTCTCTCGAGCGCTGTTTCTATCGATAACGAATTTCTTTTTCAGCTACGGCTAGTTATCGCTCTTGACTGGCATGGATTCAAAAAATGTACTTAGTGGCTTCGAATTTCACGAGTGCCATTATTCACAGCCACTTAGCAAAACCGGTAGACACAAAGCCCGGCGGTGCAAATCTAAAATTCCTACTTAACATGTAGATCCGGCAGCTTTCCAATATGCTCGAATTACAACATGAGTGCATGAGTGTCAGCCGACCTAGTGGTAAGCTCAGCCCAGCTGACGATTCCGGCCCACTATCAGGCCTTTAGGACTCCCTTTAGGTCACTTCATTCTTTGGCTCCAGCCTATATCTCAGATCTACTCCCCCACCAGGCCAAGCATCGTACCACCCGCTTTTCGGAATCCAAAAGTTTACCAATGCCTCGTATAAACCTCAAATCCTTTGGAGACCGTGCATTTAGTTCGTATGCTCCCAAAGCCTGGAACTCACTCCCGACTTGCGTCAGAACATCCCCTGACTTGACCACATTGAAAAAGAACCTAACAACACACCTATTTAGGACAGCATTTAGTGGGTCCCTGTGATTCGTCGTTCATGTGCTTATGCGTGCTGACACTGTGCATGCTGCCACGAACCACACTTGTTTGCTGACCCTGTGCATGTCACCCCTAACCATGTTATTCATGTTGTTTATCAAGCTTGATATTACTCATCATTCAATCGCGTTTCCCTTTGCAGCAAATATAAAGCGCCTAGAAAGAGATTGAGTTATCAGAGGGCACTTTATCAAGTGCATTACTATTATAATAATAATAATTATTATTATTATTATTATTACACTAATTGGGAGCATTCGTTGTTCTTACTTCGGTCAAACGTCTGATGGTCGAATCAAAATCCTAATCCGCATCAAAATCCTAAGCAAAGACCAGGGCAAAGGCCTGCCCCATCCGGTGCACCGCTCCTCATCGGTTTTCAGGGCCAATGCAACTCGGCAACATCGACAGTCTCTGCAAGAGCATGCAACCTCGCTGCAGCAGGGCCAGCCAAAGTCGCGGCGCAGTGGTTCGGAGAGCTTCGGTCCGCGATGCATGGTGCTCTACGCACATCGCTGCTCAGGACTTGTCGCAGGTACGCTCTTGCCGAACGCTGCCTCGCAAGCAGGACCGAGTCGCCGCCGCAAGCTGCCGCGCCTCGACCGGTCTGGCATGTGTACCTTGGCACGGAGGATCGAGTTGGCCGCTGCGCGTCGGCCCAGCAGGAAGATGCAGTAGGACAGCAGCGCACCGGTGATGACGAACAGTGAGTCATTGACGCAGACGCGCACAAGCACCAGCTGCCTCGCCGTGCCGTAGTCGAGCGGTGGACGAGCCATGGCAGTGCATATCATGTTAACCGTCGCAAACATGAGGACGACCACCAGGCCAGCAATCATTGTGCACGACCTGTAGCGTGCACGAGCAATCACCAGTGCTAAAGGAAGACGACAGGGCTGCTTAATATAAACAAACTGAACTAGTCGTAGGTTGGGGAATGGCAGCGATGTGTGTGTGTGTGGGGGGGCAATACTCTACAGGACGCGACAGCCTGGAAAGGCATGAGCTCCAGACAATCGTTCGTTTGGCTTGTACACTGAGAACCGGTCAGGCGAGGTCCTCGAGGTGACCACTCAAATTTCTGAGCTAGACACCGATTCGTGTAAACAGGAAAGCAGTGACCGGGGTTATGTTACCCTGTGCTATGGGCGACTCGTCGTGTCGGTGCTTGATAACAGACCATAGCCGAAGCCAGTGGCCCTGCCAGGAAAGTAAATTTGTAAGCAAGCATTGCTGTTAAAAACTCAGTGCAGGCTTAAACTGTCAGAAACTGCATGCTAGTAAATACACCTAAGATGCAATGCCACTGCTTATGCTAGCGCTAAGAATGAATGCAACAACTTGATGTGGTCATCAGGACGGTAATGAGCTAGACCCAATGGGAGATTCCACTACTAATCAGGCTTACAGAGGGCAGTCCCGTGCTTTGGTAACAAGCTTAAAAGGAATACTGGCAGCTTTGATAGTATGGTGCTTTGTGAAAGATTGCTTGCACTCACGTGCGTACTCACGTTTGCACACACATAAACACCGACATAGGTGAGTGCAAGCATGCACATACATACCTGTACACACACGCATATGCAAGCGTGCAGGAAAAGATTAACAAACACAAACACACACACAAACACATGCACACACACACACACACACACACGCACGCACTCACTCACAAACACACACACACACACACACACACATACACAAATGCAAAATGAGATGCTGGCTGAGAAAGCAAGCGTGGCATACTTAGTGCAAGATTCACAAGTACTTAGTGTAATATTCACAGTTCGCTGCTTTCATTCACAAACCGAATATCTATCACACCACATTAGGTCTGACATGACGGCCAACTGTGTCGAATTAAATAATGAAGCAACAGCACTTCCCCCATTGGCACCTAAAATAAAACGCTTGGTCAGATTGCGAACTTTGTGCTTTTAGCCCATGGTCCAGAAATGAGACCATAGTCTAGTGCTCAAAGCTTCTCGTCGTCGCTTCGACAACAGCCTGGTTATTGACGGATCTCCGCAGACTACTATCTATGGCGAGTCCGTTTTGCTCCAGTCTCATCCATTTCGCTCCAGTCTACCTGGGATTAGGCGCTGCTCACCACAATAGCTAGCTAGCTGCTATCTATCTTACTATACACGTGGTTCCCTCGAGGCTAGTCTACCGTGATTCTATTATTTTGTCCTGGCCGAGATTCCAAAACACACTAGCAAGCCGGTGCAGTTACCATTTAATATGGCCGCCGGCTTGGTCTTTCAGTCAAAGAAATTTATCCACGACGACCCCTCCTAACCATTTGAAGACCCACTAAAAAGTTCTTCTTAGAACCTAAAAAGCCTACTCCACCTCTGCTTCCAAATAAGAACACTAACAATGATAATAATAACAAAATATTAATATATCATCTCGAGAAACAAATCTTTTTCTACGCACTTTACATATGGTGAAAAGAAACGGTGCCGATCGTTTAAGGATCTTGGCTCCGACGACTGGTCACATTCTCTAGGGGAAGTGAGTAGTGCCTGTACACAATGTTTGGTTAAAACATGCACAACTTTCAGCACATACAAGCGCATAAAGGACATTCACGTGGGCTAAGGATAGGCGGTGAGGAACAGGAAGGCCTTTAGCTTCTTTTTGAATGTCGACAAAAATCAGGAGATTGCGTGAGGTTAGTCGATAGAAAAAGCTGAAACTACCAAAGCAGTACCTTCATCCCTCATTGAGAAAGATAAAGCAGGTAGCATACGGCCTAGCATCAAAACGAATTCGAATGGCAGAAGAGATAGATTTTCAAGAAGAAGGGCTAAGGCTGAGTGCCCTTTGCAACCGAGCAACAGTGGTCGCAAGATCGTGACACACCAGCTATCAGCCACGTGGTTACCGTCTCTATCGCATCTGTTGACGAGGAGGTTCGTCGATCGTACCGCCAGGTACTGAATGACTCAGATAAGATACGCTTAACGAAGCTTGGCTGGTGATATGTATGTATAGTATGTAGTATATAGTACAGTATGTATGAATAGTATGCCAACCCCTGCAATTACGCTGCAAATATATCAACCATCTCTTCTCTCAAGCATATTGTGCTGCTGAGCAACAGCCATTAGTGAGGAAGATCCTACTATGGAACTCACCGATTCGATGGCTTCCCTTATGAAGCTTCAACTAAAGCAAGCAGGTCTCTGCTGCTCAATCTTTCCGGTGGCCTTTACGAGTCACTGGTTCAGCACGACTACTACTACATGCAGTTTCTGCCAAAGCAGGGCACCGCTGTGGTCAAGGGCCGAATAGAAACTACATCATACTACTACAGAAACTCGCCAAATCACAGACGTACACAGAGGAAGTCGTGGAGATCTTATGGTAGCAAGTGGTATCGGGTCCTAAAGAATCCAATTACAGTCGACTTCACTTATAAGAATACACTCGTACCGGGCAATGGCCATTCTTATAGGCAGACTATTCTCATTTGCAGAGTGAGACTATAGCTAGAGTAAAAATCCGGGATGCAGAACTGCTATTCTTATAAGGGAAGTATTCCTACATCAGATATTCTTATACGCAGAGTCGACTGTAAAACAAATGCAGAGCAGATTACTCTGCAAATCTGATTAGCAGCCATAACCCAAAACAGAACTGAGCCACATGCCACAGCCAAGCTCGGCCACTAACCCATGCCTTATATGCGCTTTATCAAGTGCAATATTATATGCATGGCACCGGGCATGATATTCCAGCTGTGTCTGCATGGCAGCATGCACCAGGCAGCTGATAGACGAAAAATGACACATTGCACGCTATGCACGCTACTTGCACTGCCACATTCGCAATTTTCTTCTTATAATCTGCTCGCACGGCACCTAGTTAGGCTCAAGAACGCCATAACTCATTTATCCGAGCATATAAAGTGTGTACTCAGAAATATAAAGACGCCCACTGAGCATGAATGTGCCATAACGTAATTTTGATGAAGCAATCTTTGATAATGACTTTCTTCAGCTGCAAACTAATGGCAATTTCAAGTTGAACCTCGTACCCGGATGGCATTCGATCCGGCTTAGATTATGCAAGCACAATCTGGTCCACACACGTGCACGTATACACAGGCGTACACGTGCTTGCACTCACTTGAACATACCCACAAATGCACGTGCACTCACATGTACACACATGCACGAACCACTACTGCTGCCAGGCGCTCCGGCTCATTTGCTGCTGCTCTGCTGATGCTGCACTGCTGCTGAGCACCTGCAACCTCATGCAGCAGAGCACTACTGCCCTGCAGGAGCACCTTCCAAAATGCCACCCAGCCATCCACGATAACGTAGGGTCAGACCGGTCCACACCACCTGGCACTCCGGTGGGAGAGGAGGGGTCACTGTCCCAGGACTTCTTTCTTGGGCTGGCCTTCTACAAGCCCTGCAAGCTGAATGAAATGGCCTGATGGCGAGGTGCTCATTCTTCGGTAGATTACCCGCTAGATGCTTGGTATTAACATAATACGGAGACAGCAAAACAGCGGAGCCACTGCTTGACAGCACTAAATAGGTGTCCTCGGAAGAACGTCATTCCTTGTAGATCCATTCATCGGTGATGATAACTCGGGCAGAGTACGGCAGCACTTCTTAGCACTACAAATAGCAGCCGCCAGGCTAACGGGTCTTGAAGCTTGAATCTCTGGCTCCACATGTCACTCCTGCATGAGGCGCCCTTCCAGTTTGTGGCAGCCTGGCCTGTACAGACCAGGCTGCCACAAACTGCCGAACACAATCGGCAGTTTTTGGCAAGTAGACAAAATCAAAGAGCCAGTTCAAACAACGGGCAATCGGTTGCAAAAAGATTGCCGCCTTGCGATATGCGGATGCAACTCGAACTTCCATGCAGCTCAGCAGCAAACTAAGCTTTGGACTGAGTTTGGCCGGCCCTCAGACCAGCAGCTGAGACCGACGGTCCTCAGACCAGCAGCTGAGGCTTTGGCCTTCTGGGGGGGGGGGAGAGGCAGCCGAGAGTGGGTAGAGCCGATCAGCACAGGACCTATTTGGGCAGATGGCAATGGCCTGCTGACACCAAGGACGAGTAGCCCACAGCCAGCTCCAACGAGGCTTTGGGCAGATCACTTCAAACAGATAACCTCCTCTGCCTTCGGTCGTAGGCAAACAACACTGGCCAGCTTCTCCTTATTCTTATCGCAGTGTACGCCGCTGACCAACCGGCAGAGAGAGCATCACAGCAGCCTGCCCCCACCAATGCCAGGGAATGGTTCGTTTATTCGTGGCTGGCCCCTTTCAAGGTCGGCCGATTAAAACTGCTAACACTGGCTTCTCAGATAACATAATCCTGCAAGGTGGCATATTTATAGGCATGAGTAGTTTGTGTAAGTTTTGCAGTTCGAGTCAGGTGACTGCAGTGCTCTACGGCCACCCATCTCACCGACAACTGGAGAGCAAAGGCAGTTAGGGTGGATTGTCTAAGGAATAATGATGCTTGCCGAATGTATGCACAAGATGAAGTCCGTGAAGTTAGCTCCCACGTGATGTCAACAAGCCTTCTATCCCAAACATGCTATCTCTGAACTATGGTCACGTGTAGCACTGACTTTCTTGAGCCGCATTTAATCAGCAGGTGCCTTACTGGTGGGCTACTTCATTGGCCTTGTGGGCTATTCCATGCATACAACTGATCCGAGCACACAATTCATGTACCATAGTCTATGCAAGCACCTCATATATAACACATTAATTCCACGATCGGAATTCACTTCGGGTTGTAAGTCAGCATGAATTGTGAGACAAGTGTTTAATAATTATAATAATAATACATTTATATGGCACCCTCACGTAACTCAATCTCTTTCACTTTACATATAAAAGTGTAAAGGAAGCACAATCGAATGGTTAGTGGTAGCATTAGGAACTGGTAAACCACAGCAGCGACATCTCAGTAGAACTTGAACTTTAAGTTGCAAGTTTGAAAAATTGATGAGTCTGAATCTAACTAGTTTGTACTCACGATACTGAATTTTGAGCGATCCTTTTCGAATACAAAACTCAGGAGACGAAGCAGAATATAGAATGCATCATTAATATCCCTATGAAAGCTATTAGTATGGGAATCCAAGAGAGTCATTTCAAGATGAGGAATATAATAATAATAATAATGCACTTGATAAAGCACCCTCAGAGAATTCAAATCACTTTCTAGATGCTTTACATTTGCTGCAAAGGAAACACGGTCGAATGGTGAGTGGTGTCATGCTAGATAAACAACACGAATAACATGGTTAGGGATGACATGCACAGGGTTAGCATGCAAATGTGGTTATCGGCAGCGTGCACAGTGTCAGCACGCATAAGCATATGAAGAAAAAATCACAGGGACCCACTATATGCTGTCCTAAGTAGGTGTGTTTTTAAGTAAGTTCTTTTTAAATGTGGTTAAGTCAGGGGATGTTCTGACGCAAGTCGGGAGTGAGCTCCAGGTTTTGGGAGCATACGAACTAAATGCACGGTCTCCAAAGAATCTGAGGTTTGTAGGAGGTATTGGTAAACTGTTGGATTCCGAAAAGCGGGTGGTACGATGCTTGGCCTGGTGGGGGAGTAGATATGAGAGATAGGCTGGAGCCAAAGAATGAAGTGACCTAAGAGTGAGCAATACAACCTTGAAGTCGATCCGATGCTTGACTGGTAGCAAGTGCAGGTCGGCGAGAAGTGGTGTGATGTGACAACTGCAATGCCCACGACAGACAAGCCCAGCTGCAGAGTTCTGCACCAGCTGTAATGCTGGTTGCACATGCCAGCAAGCAGTGAATTACAGAAGTCAAGACGGGATGTCACAAATGCATGGACCAATTTAGATGTGGTATCCCAGCCTAAATAAACAAGCCCGAATTTTAGCAATGTTATGTAGCTGAAAGTAGGCAGACTTGACAGTGGAGCTGATGTGGTCGTCTAACGAAAGGTCACTTGACACCTAGATTTTGTGCAGATTCAACAGGAGATATGCTGGCAGAGCCAAAACTTTAGTGTTAGCCTTTCCAATTTCTGAATCACACTTGGTTTTCCCGTGACTAGTAAGTTGGTGTTATCATCATTTAATACCACTACTCTGACCATCGATTGTTTGATTGCAGAATAGTAGTCAGTAGGTAAGGCAATCAGTATAGTAAGAGTAAGTCCAGTAGGATGATGAAGCCACTTCAACCCCAACACCCTGGAGAAAAAAGGACAAAAGATACTAGTACGAGCAGAAAGACAGACATTTGCAATGACAACTATAATTCAGCTATGTGGGACGTTCGACCTTCTTAATTTAGTTTATCTTAATAGTTAGCACATTGCCATCAGTAACCGAAAACCAGCAACTAGTCACCCTGCCAAAAGAACACACTGGCAGGTCTCACGAAGAAATGCGATCGAACTGCTTGAATTTTGCTGAAATGATGATTGTCCACCTGTCTGATCAACCGATGCTCATGCACCCCTCCTTGGATTTGGTGACATGAGTCTTCTGGAAAGCATCCAGATAACCAACCTGAGGAGCACTAGTCCCAGGTCTACACCTGAGTACAGAAACGCTAATGAAGGGATCTGACATAAAAAAACACAGCTTGGGTCGAACTCTTGAAAACAAGAGACGTCATGTGCATAAGTATATTTTTTAGCCACTGCCGGCCGATGCTGCATGCAACTACGGCCTGGCACAACCTGGTTCTGGGCCGCCTAATCGGAGCTCTTCAGGCTCGCTCGCTCAACTACATGTCGGCAGGCAGCGCCCTGCCGCTCTCAAGCCGGTGGTCTGGCTCTCAAGCCGGACATGGTCATTGACAACCGTACTGATTTAGTAATTGTGGATGTGACGGTGCCATTCGACAGCAGCGAGGATGCTCTGATTGCAACGGCCCGGAAAAAGACCGATACATAGAGCCATAAATGAGAGACCGATAAATAAGAGACCGACAAAGACCGATAAATATGCAGCCATTGCCCGGTCTTTCCTGACCGTTGGCTACCGGTCGGCAGTGGTGAGGTTCTTCGTGGTCAGGGCTCTCGGCAGCTGGTGGCCAGACAATGAAGCTTGCCTGGCCGAACTCGGCATCCCACACTCGGAGAGGATGGCTTTGAGGCGGTACTGTGTCTCTGATGCCATTACCGGCTTGGAAGCCATGCGGTCCCAGTTCCTCAACAGGTAGGACCGGGTAGCACGCTCGAGCTCGGCAGTACAGGGCACCACCGGCTAATGCATATACTAGATTAAAATCTTTTTCTCGATAATATATATATATATATATATATACATGCATACATGTGTGTGTGTGTATAATAATAATAATAATATTGCACTTGATAAAGCGCCCTCAGAGAACTTAATCTCTTTCTAGGCGCTTTACATTTGCTGCAAAGTGATATGCAATAGAATAGTAAGTAAAATCATGCTTGAAAAACAAACAAAATAAATAATATGGTTAGGGGTTACATGCACAGGGTCAGCATGCAAATGTGGTTAGTGGCAGCATGCACAGTGTCAGCACGCATAAGCACATCAATGACGAATCACAGGGACCCACTAAATGCTGTCCTAAATAGGTGTGTTTTTAAGTTTCTTTTAAATGTGGTCAGGAGTGTGATATGTCCTATGAGTGTATGGGTGTGCACGCGAGCACGTGTGTGTGTGCGTGCACATACACAGTTCTCAATGCATCGACAAGGCTTTAAGGATTTCTTCGGAACATGCCACCAGAAAAGATTGCTTAAGTCAAAAGAGCAGCCTGTGTAGGCACACAGATATATAGAACAAATGATGTTAGACGAGGCTCTAATTTGAACTGTGTGAGAGCGCAGTACTAGCATAAAGTACGGTGGAAACCCGTGGGTTCAGGTTATTTATGCAGCATCCATGTGCATCCAAAAATTCCCACCAACTAGATCCCCATGTATTACTTGCCATCCCAGAAGGCGAGAGTCATGCAGAAATGAACTACTGCCGTCTTTTCCCGATGTGGCTGGCCACACTGAAGACACAATGAACATATTAAGGCACGTTACAGGAAATAAATTGCAACCATAGAGTGCCAGTGCATTTTTCAATTTCATGAAGACAAAATAACTACCCCAAATTTACTCATATCTATCATGTATTAACGTATCAGCTATTTAGACAGCAGCATTATTTATGGCATGAAATGATAACTGAGATCGACATAGTAGAAGACAAGCAAGTGTAGGCATAAGCTTTAAAGTTGTGCATCACATTCCTCATCAGTAGCAGCGGTCACAAATTGAAATAACAAGCCATACCCTGCAACCTATGAATGATACTGGCTGCATGAGTCACAAACATGGTGCATGTGGCAAAAAATGAATCAACCTGTTTTTACCATTGTACTTTCTTTTATTGGTGCATACAATGTTAATATTTTTATTATACAATGTTATTATACCTGTCATTACAATGTAATAATAAAATTGTATTATTTTTTTATTATTTTAGCATTTTTAGCATAAGCTAAAATATGCTAAAATAATAAATAATAATAAGACACTTGTGAATTGCAACCTAAGAGAATTAAATCTTGTTTATGTAAAAGATAGAAAACATAATTTATTTTGTATAGCACCCAAAGAGAACTTGATCTCTATTCAGGCGTTTCACATATGCCACGGGGCTCAAGCCCACGACCTCGGCCATCAAATACATTCACCCTGACCTAGGTCGGGGTGAGCACCTTTACCACTGGACCAAACCAGCGCAGCATGGGTACTTGCAATCACAACAGACACGTGGCATCACCAGACACGGACGTTCATAAGAATAAGAGCACTTACTTATGTTTAATTGCTACTACCCTTGACTGAGCTTTGAGCAGCACCTAAAATAATGCCAAACAGTGACGTCTGTTGGTCGCATCGCCATGAACCGACAGAGGCGATGTAATGAACAATTTACCCAAAAGGATAGATAATGCTATGCTGAAATCAAATTTCTCACTGCATTTATAAAAAGCCGTGACACACCAGTGCAGAAAAAATGTTGGACAGAAGAGAGGCTTCTTTACATGCTGATAGCTAGTTGCTCCGACCGGAAAAATCAAAGATGGCAATCAATTTAGAGCTAAGTGTAGAGTAAATGAAACTGCTCACAATAGATGCAGACATAATCAGCTCTCAAGCCATTGTAGGTCCTCGGCATTATGCTGAGAGCAGTTTTCCTATGATCAGCCCAGTGGAAAAAAGCACACCAAACAATGCTGCACGATGCCGCATATCACATGATGGGCACAGGGGAAGCACGGTGCTCAACCATCGAATACTAAAAAAAAGGAATGAGAACTAATATCCTGCTCTTTATACCAACATAAAAATTTGACAGCCCACAGCACTTGCTGACGATCGGTTTCATTTTGAGCAGTACCAACTTGGTGTGCATTAGTATGGCAGAACTCGTATGCTTGTGCTAGGAGGACCGAAACCTACTATCAGATGAACTGGCTAAATCCACATATCGGCAATGGTATACCGAAGGGCTGCCGGCAGGTACTTAGTCTCTTCGATCTAACCTGAAGGGAATGCCATCGATATACCTTAAGCAAGATCAAGGTATGGCATCATGAACAATTACTTAGTCATTGATAAATCTCAGCATAAGCATGCTAAGAAAAACTTTGCACAGAATAAATATCAGCATAAAAATATTTCAATTAGAATTAAGCTTCCTACATTGATCCTTTAATTCATATTTACAGACAGGAAGTAAAATTAGGGACTCAATGTGTTCACGTGAAGGAAAATACCTTGCCACCAAAGTTATGGGACCATATTCCACTATTCCATTGCTTTCGAATAATGCAATTGAATTTCGAATGAAAATCGAATAGTGCTAGCAGCAATTTTGCAATCAGTGCACCAGGGCGGGAAGAGCTGGGAGTAGTAGTAGTAGGAAGGAGTAGGATTACGACAACTAAGTTGACACGAATCATCGAGACCGAAACGTGGGCTCTGGGTGCATGATAAGCCCAAAACGAATAGAAAGGAATTAGTTCACACAGTTGCATGACACGATGACTATTTTTCACACGTTATGGCAAGTAAGTACAAAGTATTTGACGTCCGTGAATTCCAATTTGAATAAATATATGGGGTCACACTAGGGCGGTGAGCCGTGATGGCACACTAGGTAAGGCGGTTGCTTTTCACGACCTCGGTCCCGAGGTCGTGGGTTCGATTCCTTCGGTGGGCGATTCTGTATCGCCACTGCAAGCGGTGGTGATAGCCGTAAAGGCTCTTCTGTCGCTATACAAAAAGAGGCTGTTTAATCAGCTAAGATTTTTTTTAGGGCTGGGCATAATGATACTGCATTTATGACCAGATCGCCTTCGCAACAGATAGTCTAGTACCAACTAAGTAGCTTGTCTTCTATCCAAAGGCCTTCTGCAAAATATAAGAGATTTTGGTAAATCTTTTGATACAAGCACCCAAGCACATTATTGTTAGGACACTGATCCACCACCTTGATGCTGTTGTTAAGTGCATAGTAAGGGAGCAAACAGGCTCCAACACCAATAAGCAGGTCGGCAGGTCGGCGTTGCACCGGCGTGCTATAATCGGCTGGCTCGTGCAAGGTGAAAGTTTAGCTACTCCATTTAAGGCTGGGGCCCCCTTGACAAATTCTTGGGTATGCCCGTGGTTTTGTCCCATCCAGATGTGTTAGGTTGTTCTCAGTAGGCATGCATCTAACACTGAGCCACAGCATTATTCTCAAACATAAAAAGAATCGTATAATTTTTGTAACTGCCTTCGCCTAAAGCATGTTATATTCGAGGGTCTCACTAAGAGCGTTTCAAACATTAGCAGTTAGCAGTTCCTTTGTTTGCTACTGTATTTCTTTAGCAGCATCGATAGTCAATCAGCACAGGAGTGTTCGCTAGGACTGCCCCTCCCCCCAGACAAGTACACGTATGGGGGTATTGGGATCAATCATAAACTTCTCATAACATAAACTTCTGGCGACTATATTTAGTAAAAAATATATTGCAACGGTCGATACATTTCCTCCTCAGCGAATCACTCACAACTTTCAGAGATTGAGCAGCGACTGACTAGCACTCGACGTCAGTGCAGCGGCCGTGGCGAAACGGCTGCATGCTCTCTTATAGGACGTCAGTGTGTCTTTGAATCTAATCAAACGAGTCATGAACACGGAGTAGCGTGGCAGCCTGATTATTAGTCTGGTTTTCGCAGTCGATGCGCTCAACCAGTAGCAGAGGTGAGTAGCGCAGCGGCTCCATAACAGCGCCAGGCAAATAAATCGGAAGGAAGATCGGATAAATAAGGAAGGCAGATAAATCGGAAGGCTTAATTACTCACCTGCGAAAAGAAAACAAGTAGGAGAACCAGTATCACATACTGCAAGCAAACTGGAAGGCAGTACAGCATCCAATAGAGACATGAGGGTAACAAGTAAGTCGGCGTAGTATCCGTACTGTAGTTGATGCTGAATACTATGACACGCAAGGCGGCCCACACGAGGCACGTGAACAGGAAAACGGTTTGGTAGCTCAGTCGCCTGTGCTTGTAATAAAGGATCATCCACATCTGGATGTACACGAAGACGAAAAGAGCGGAGTACACGGCGCCATTGACCCAAGAGACGGTGCTGTAGGCCTGGAACACAACCGCTGGGCTCGAATTTCGAAGGTTCTCCGGACTAACGGTTGCCAGAGTTAGCGAACTTTCCCACGACATAGTTCCATGTAGCTCGATACGGTAACGCGAGCTAGCAACGAGGGCGAGTCTGCTTCCGATTCAGCGACAGCGCTCTCGAGGTAGTTTACATTACAAGACCGCGCCCCCTCGAACTTCAAGGTTGACCGAGATTTCGCATACAAGATGATGAGCATGCATAGAACAAATTTTAATAACTTTAAAATTGAATAATCTATGCGTAGACAGCGCAAGGACGGAATACTGCTACCCAACAATGAGCAAGGGCAAGGTCATAAAACTTCCGCCACTTTACCGCCGACTCTTGACTTGCGGGTCTCACCTAGCCCGCAAGCTGACTTTTTCAACCGTTTCAACACCACCACGTAACTAACGCTGCAGTCGCAACATTTCGCACGCTTTTAAAATGACACTTCAATTTATCGGAAAAACCTTAGACTCGCAAGAGGTGAAAGCCTGCTGTGGAGAACTGGAAGCGGATTCGGTCAAATCGCTAACCCTTAGAGAATGTGGCATCGGCTCGAAGAGTTTTCGTCGCCTAATGACAGCTATTGGCCACTGCAAATCTCTTGAGTACCTCAATCTTAATCTTTGCAATATCAACTGCAGAGAGCGAATTAACGTGCTGGCAGCAGCCCTGACCAGCAACCGGCGGCTACTGGCGCTCCAGTGAGTATGTTGAGCCCATGTTCACCATTGAGTGGGCACAAATCGAGTATACTTTTCTACGAAACCCGCACAATATTTGGAGCTTTTAGGCATTTTTGTTCAATTTTTAAGGTGACGCCTGCTGTTCGCGGACCGTTCGGTTAAGCTGAAAGTGGCTGCTTCAGCAGTTCGCGAATGCTCTCAGCACATTCAAGTCAGCTTGACTCATGCATTCTCATTTATTAGCTCATGCTTGGGTAATTTTTTACATAGAATTTTCTAGTAATTCAAACGAGTTTAATCACCTCTCAAACGTCGACGAAAGAATGTTCGTAAAGTGCACTGGCATCATGTCCGATTCGTTTTTAACGCGCGCGCGCTCATAGGTATCAATTGCGCGGAATGGTAATAGATTGGATGAAAAATGGGAATATGAGTTCAGGACCTGCGCCAGAGGGATGGCCTAGTTTTCGCGTGCGACTGAAGTTTCCGGCTCAGCCAAGCACGACTAATACCTAAAGTTATGCGAGCGAATGATGTGGCCCCCTCCCCGGAAGTTGAGCATAGCCTAAGAGACCGATAGCGCATGGCCCTAGAGTGCTTACTAGTAAATCGGGTGGAAGGCGGTTTAAATAGAGCTACGGGGTAGCCGACGGGGGAGGGGTGGGAGTTGCCTGGTCAGCTTTAAATAGAGTCTACGAGGTAGCAGCCGGGGAGGGATTAGTTGCCTAGTCAAGTCGACAGGAGAACAGCTGTCGGAGTTCACACAGAACCGCGGAGTTATGAGATGGAGGCGGTGGATGGACGGAAAGCTGAGCTGACCAAAAGGTCGGCCATGAGACGGCGCCAGAGTGGAGTGTCGAGGGAGCGCCGTGACAAGCTGTGAGAATTGGAGGCCAAGTATTTCGCCCGGCGAAATCCGGACGCCACCGCTTGCAAAAAGTTTAGCTGACGTGATGAGTGGGATGTAGATACAGCGTTCAGCCACTAAATGTGTATTAAATACAGAAACAGTGGCAGGGAGAGCCCCTGAAACACACGACCTGCATTCGCATTTAACGTGCTACTAAACAGGCAACCGGCAAAACTGTAGCCAGCAGGGTGCCAGTTTGAGGATGCGTGCGATTTGCCTACGCCTCGAGCATGCAGCAGTAAGGCTGCTTTGGCAACATGCGCATCTAATCAGGCTCGTAGAAGAGCGCTGGACGGACCCAAAGCAACCAGCCACCGTTACTAAGTAAAATCGCATCAGGTCCGCTTCGTTTAATCGGTGCACGCTGACTCTGCTGTCCCTAAATCAAATTAAGACTTTGATTTCAACGGCATGGCACTCTACAAATCAAGGCCAATCAGGCACGTTGTGTGCAGTGGAAACTTCTTCCCGCTGTCTCGCCAACACTAGATCATCAATTACTATTTTTGTCGAGGCAGTCTTTGCAGTGCCTTTAAAGTCCTACTTTTAATTGCAACTAAATAAATATATATAATTCATTTGTATAACAGACTAAGAGAATTTAATCTCTATACGGGCGCTTCACATATGCCATGGGGCTCGAGCCCACGACCTCAGACCTTGAGCGAGCACCTTAACCGCTGGGCCAACCAGCTACGCCGAGATCAAGCGCACAAACAAAAAGGCAGTACTAGTACCCCAGCCATACAATGCTGCTACCGTACAGCTTATCACTTATACTAGACAGCTACTCGAGCTAAATTCATTTTACCCAAAGCTCACAGTGCGTTGCTATCCAATGCAGTGTTGGACCATTGTGTTGAAGATCACGGGTTTTGGAAACTTCAAGCCACCCGAACTCCAATAGAAATGTTGCAATTTCGCTCCTTGGCCCCGTTTGAACAGTTTAAACGTCGGCTTCTGCGTAAATTTCTTACCGATGGCAATGTCAGTTCTTTTTTTGGTTTACCTAAAAGCTAATTTGGACGAATTTCCGCAGTCATCGTATGCTATCGGTATCCGTCTTTGACACTCGTACATAGACCTAGTACCGTGAAAGCGGAATATCGCTTGCTTAGCACGCTTTGTCCGGTCTCTCCTTGAAAAGTACCAAGAGGTATTTTTCAATTGGATTGCGAACGGTCGAATTAAAAAATATTAGCTGATTTAAAAACCTAAATTGTACAGCCGCATGAGAGCCGTAACGGGTATCGCCGCCATTTGCAGCTGGCAATAAAGAATCGCCCACTGCAGGATTCAAACCCGCGACCTTGGTCGTGAAGATCGAGAACGAGCCCTCCTGGGCCATCTCGGAATCACGCCGCTTTCTCATTTTTCTCTTTCCGGCCGCTCTATTGGATAGTTCCTTGAGATGCCGCAAATTGTCTTCTCATCGCGGCGTGAAAAATAGTATAGTTGAGTTGATGCATATTTTACCACCAGAAAGAATCCACGTAGACCGAACCTTGGCGAGGCGGGCTTCGCTGCGCCGAAGTTTGCATGCCTTCCGCTCACTCTCGCTTCGCTCTTCACGCCAACCGGACGAGCCCTTTGAGCCCGAGCTCAAATGCGCTGCTGCCAAATGTGCGAGCCCGTCGAAGCGCCGCGTGCAGTGCAGCCTCGCGCGTCTGCCGCCCAGTCTCCATGGAAATGAGATGGGCCCCGAAGGAGTGTCGGCAATTGTGACCGCTCTCAAAGACCATCCGAGAATCGTGAATATCGACCTCGGAGGTACCGACATGGACGACTCGGGATTGAAACAGGTGTGCAACCTGCTTCCGCCGAGAGACAAGCATCCAGGTTAGCAACCGGGCCTGATGCGCATGCGTTGCCGCTGCTCGTTTCGTGCCTCCGCCTAGTCGAGGCGCGTGGAAATCGGCCCGCCACGGAGCGACGACGACGCTTTGCGGCTCCGCAGGTCTCTGCGAACTCATCCTTAGCGCCAACCCCAAGATTACGCCTCGGGCGTGGGAGAAGTTCTCCGTGGCCGTGTCGGCCAGCAGCAACCTGACCAACTTGCAGATCGACTTCAACGACATTGGCGAAGCAGCCGGCAAGATGCTCGTCACGGCCATTGCGGGCCACAAATCGCTGCAAAGACTCGACGTCGAATCGTGCGGCTTGACGGACAGCGTCGGAAGGGTGAGGCTCGAAGACTTGAGCTCGAGAGAGCGAGCTATGACGTCGTCTTGCACGCTAATTTCGACAGTGTGAGAGAGAAAGAGAGAGATAGGGAGAGAGAGAGAGAGAGAGGAGAGAGAGAGAGAGAGGGAGAGAGAGAGAGAGGGAGAGAGAGAGAGAGAGAGAGAGAGAGAGAGAGAGAGAGTGCCCACCGAGAGCCGAGGCAGCAGGCCGCGCGCTAAAGCTGGGCAATGGTAAGTGTGAACTATTCTCGACTCGCTTATTCGGCGACTGCACACTCGCTATATTCGGTGCCTGTAGTCGCTCTTTACGCTCGAGGTCGTCGGTTTGAATCCTGCCGTTGGCGGTTCTTTGTAATGCCAACTGGAAGCGATTTCGATAGCGTTAAGGCTCCTCTGCCGCTATACAAATTAGACTGCTAAATCAATTAAACTTTATTTATTTTTATTAGAGAAATGCTCCGCATTTTAAGGTGAAAATACCAAACCTGCAGCGGATTTTGGCTCGAGCATCTACACGATGCGTATCTCCTTAAGAGGGCGACCAGTTTTTACGAGGATCGACCTAGAATGACCGCCAGGCAGCTCGCCGCTAGAGAGCAAGCACACACAGTGTCTGCTCTCTAGCGCTGAGCAGCTGAATGATAGCGGTACGGCGCTCACGTCTTTTAGGGCGGGGCGCCAGAAGCGGCCTTGCAGATTTGTAATGCTTTCCCGACTCCCGCTGTACGTAATGGCCGTGAAATGTTGGCTCGGGGACCGAATAGACAGCCATTGGCTGCCGGACGGAGCGCCACTGACAACAGCGTCCTAGTTGGCCTCTTGCGTTGAGCCAGTGTCTTTCTAGATTCACCTGATCATGGAAATCCGGAACTTTTGCAAGTATCGCTGTGAGGGCTAGTAAGTAGGTTTGATCGGGGGTATTCGTCTTCAGCAAGGTGCCCTAGGATCTCACCATTCGCCCTTTTCTAAGGCCACTATGCCCGTCTCAATATTAAGTAGATTCTTATTATTTTGTAGGCGCATACGTACATACTATTTAAATGCGTGTATATTTATTAGTAAGAACGTGGTTGGGGATATTTTCTCGCTCGGGTTTTAGATTTAGGGTTTGGGTGCTTTTTGGAATTCCTGTTAATGGATTTGATGTTTATAGAGTTTTGATGTTTAGGGTTTTGCTTTTTACCGTTTACAGCCCGAAGCTACCATGTTAAGGTCTCTGCTATGGGCACAGCATCAATAGTAGAAAGGTCGCCTTCTATACTACACGAGGCAGCGTTAGCGGGCAGCGTTAGCGGGCCGGTAAGAGGCGGCGGCCTCAGCGGGCCGTAGGCGGCCGCTGCCGGGCTGGCGGCCGGCAAGTTCCCGTTTGCCTTGCAGTCGGTGGAGAGCAGAGAAGAAGAGAATTTGCACGCCGTGCTGGACGGGGGCGGCGACTCGGGCTTCCCCGGCTCTGCTGAGAGGAGAGAGCCACTGGGTGGCGTCAGGTCTCGCCTATTCGACCTTTACTTCAGTCGTTCGGAAGTTTTTAACTCGCGAGCCCCGCCCTAGGACCTCCACTACGGTGCATCGCTTCTCCGATTACCGTCGCCAAGCTCGTCGGCATCTCGACGTCAGCTCCCGCCTCGGTCCAACGCCAC
The DNA here is from genome assembly GCA_009760855.2 of Cristatella mucedo. NCBI lineage: Eukaryota > Metazoa > Bryozoa > Phylactolaemata > Cristatellidae > Cristatella > Cristatella mucedo. The sequence goes on along the minus strand of WPIO01000052.1, from coordinate 928,436 downwards.
GCTACGGCTGGTTCCGGGCAGCTACAGACTACCTACTGCTTCAGGGCCGCTTGGAGCTGAGAGCGCTCGCTGGCATCTGGTTTGTCCTCCACTCTCGCCCCTCCCACCGCCCAACTCTCGAGCGCAGGCAATCGGCTAGGGGCTCTCTCTCTCTCTCTCTCTCTCTCTCTCTCTCTCTCTCTCTCTCTCTCTCTCTCTCTCTCTCTCACTCTCTCTCTCTCTCCTGAGCCTTTTGAGCGCCTCGCCGAGAGGGAGGCTCTCGCGATCAATAGGATAAGAATGGTGACGGCGGGTCGGCTCGCAGCGTAGAGCGTTTCCTCCAGGTCTTTACCGTTAGCTAAACGCCGGCAAAATTGCGAAGCGAGCGGGCTGCGCTCGACCGGAAGCCGGCTCGCCGGTAAGCTGGCCGTTTCCGCGCACGCTGGGATTCGCTACAGCGAGGCGAGGAGGAGGCTGCCATCTCGTTGCAGCTGTTCGTGTATATGGTGCAGCACTTCCCGTGCAGCCTGGCCTACATCCTGCTGGAGGGAAACGACTTCAGCGAGTGCACCAAATCGAGCATCCGGGTCAGCCTAGGAGACAGTCAGTCCGACCAGTCGTCGTCGGACGAGGAGAGGCAAGGGGCGCGCTAGCGCGAACGCGAGGACGACGGCACTCGACTAGGGACGGAACGAGGCGGCGCGCCGAGTGGCATCGGCGCGCCGCCTCGTTGTCTATTGCTTCTCGCGACGAAAGGAGCTGGAAAAAGTACGCCCATGCGTAGCTAAACCCTCAGCCGGATTAGTTAAGTCCTGAAATGGTTTGGTCCAACGGTCAAGGTGCTCGCCCCGACCGAGGTCTGGCTGAGGTCGTGGGCTCGAGCCCCGAGACATATGTGAAGCGCCTGAATAGAGACTCATCATTCAATCGTGTTTACTATGCAGCAAATGTAAAGCGCCTATAAATAGATTGAGTTCTTTGAGGGCGCTTTATCAGGTTTCTTAGAATTGCTATTGCTATTAGGTTCTCTTGGGCGCTACACAAATTAACTATATAAATTATATATGCATATAATTTTTGACAGATGCATTTAGTAGTGCTAGAGAGAAAGAGCAACCAACTGCATCGTCGTCGGGTGTCGAACCCTCAACCTCCGAAAAAAAAGACGCAAGTCACGGCGACTCAAATTTAAACCGCCGACGGACTAGTTGGCGCTTGAGAGACCGCCCAGTCGGCTCGCTCGCGTTCTGACGGCCGGGCGTATAAGCCGGAAACGGCGCGCTGGCTGCGAAGCGAGCGACACGCCGGCAGAGGCACTAGCTCTTCGAGCCTACTACAGCATCGAGCGACGGGAAGCTCTCTCTCTCTCTCTCTCTCTCTCTCTCTCTCTCTCTCTCTCTCTCTCTCTCTCTCTCTCTCTCTCTCGCTCTCGTTTTCCATCGACGGCGCCAGTCCGGAGATCCGGAGTCCGAATTTCAACGCACCTCCTGCGCTCAGCCGTTGCGTTGGGCGAGGCACTGGAGCTCGCTCTGCCGCGAATGCTGCTCTGTCGTGCGTGCTGCGGGTGCAACTCGCGGGATGACGAGAGATGACTCATTCAGCAGTCCGGTCCGGTCGGTGCCTGACCTGGATCGTACTCTAGGTCCGCCTCTCCTTAACGAGCGGTGCACCGTAGCCGGTGAAAGTGTAGACAACGCTGTATCACCTGGTATAAAGCATTCACGAAGATCGGTCAGGGGTGGTCAGAGGCGGTGGCGCCTCTGGTGCTGGCTGTAGTGCAGAGTTTCTGTCTGCTTCTCGCGGTTACTCTCGTTTTCTCTATCCCATTTCGTCACTGAAAGGGCTTTGCCGTCTGCACGCTCAGTCACCGCAGAGGACAACAACTGAAAAAACAGCCGAACGCGTTGTAGCCCGGCACGTGAGAGCAGACGACGAGTGGCCAGGACCCGCTCGGAGCGCGACGGTGCAAGACCGGCCGCGCACCACCGCCACCTGCACCGTGCGAAGGCCGCTTCCACCGCCGCCGTCGCTGCTACTTCGGTGCCCGGCAGCTCCGCCGAGCCTGCGGCGGCGGTGCCGCTCAGGAGAGCTGCGAGCACGAAGCTTCCGACAACGACGCCTCCGCCACCGCCGCCTCGCACCGAAGCGCCTCGCACCGAAGGCAAAGCGGGCGTACCGACGCTGGTTTACTACGACGCCGCTCGTAGCAAAGACAAGGGTCGAGATCGGACGCTAAGCGCCGCTGCCATCAGCGCAGCAAGAAAAGGCAAGGAGGCGAACTGCTGATCGGGCGGGGCCGGCGGCTCCAGCTCCCGAGCCGGAGCCGCCGCTCTACGTCCGGCCAAGGCGGGAAGAACGGGAGCGCTTGCCGCTTTCGCGACTTCGCCATCCTTCGCCGCCTTCATCACGACTTTCACCATCTCTGCGACTTCCGCTTGCTTCACCATCTCTGCGACTTCCGCTTGCTTCACCATCTCTGCGGCCGGTAGCCACTGACGATTTTCCGCTGGAGCTCAATTAGAGCATCCCCACTGACTGTTGCCATAGAATTGAGAAGGCGGAATTAGTCAAGGGTTTGTAGTCAAGTGCCTATTGATAATTTAAACTTCTGCTAAAGAGAGGTTCGAGAGAGAGAGAGAGAGAGAGAGACAGATTTTTGCGGGGGTTGCCACACCGCTCGCGAAACTCGTGCGAGCTTCTTGAGGGAAAGGTGAAAGCCGGCAGAGCTCTCGATTTCGGCAGCGGCTTTGTCTGTTCGTTCTCTGCGTCCAGGCGAGCTGCACTTCACTGGCGAGCCATCTCAACGGAGTGGGCCCGGTCATTTCGTAGCGTCCGCTTTCCCGAAGTTTGTCTCGAGCTCGCCCTTCAGCTGGGCATGGGCCACCGGAAATCGTTGCTGGAGCTCCCTCGAGTGCGCACGTTCCGCTTTGCTCGCTTGGTGCGACAATGTGGCCGGGTCGCCGGGCGGCTAAGTGACGCAGCCCCTCCCCCATGGTGGACTCGGCGCCTCCGACTTGACCGGAAGTCGCAAGACTGCGTCACGCCATGGCTTGAGCGACTGTAGAGGCAAAGCCGGAAGAGAATGCGGCCATCTTCCTAACCCGCTGGGCAGCACTTCTTCTCTCCGTCCCGCGCTGCCGCTTCCGGAGCCGCGTTGCCCCTCAAAGTATAGACTACATCTGGAAGCCGCGTGCGAGCATGCGAGAACCCGCTGTGCACGTCCCTGCCGAGTCCCTTGAAGCAGCTCGAGCTTCACTGGACGAAGCAGCTCGCGACGGCGGCGACGAGACGCCCGCTGCTTATCGCCAGCACACGCGTTCGGACATTGCTCGCGCCGCCTAAACAAGGTAGAAGAAATGGGCAATATATGGATAATAATGGAAAATAGGAAAATGAAGCCTCGCGAGACCCGCGCCAGCGGTACCGCAGTGAAACCTCGGCGTGCTAAACGAGACAG
>WPIO01000052.1:872500-920000 GCA_009760855.2 Cristatella mucedo | reverse complement strand
TCGGCCAACGGCAAGCCAGTCAGGAGCGAGGCCGCTGACGCAGACGGGAAGAGTGTTGCGGCTAAAGGAAGCACCAGCGACGAGGACGAGGACGCGGCCGCCATGAGGAAGTCGAAGAGCCGCTCTCGGACTGCGGCCGTCAAGGAGAGCAAACCGCAGGGGGCTCGTGACCGTGACCTCAGCGGCAGGGTCTCCAAGGAGAAGGACGGCCGCCGAGTGGGCAGCGATGAGAAGGCGGTCGCAGCGACGGCGGTGGCTGCGGCGTTGGAGAGGAATCCGGAGAGGAAGAGCTTCCTCGAAGCTTTCAAGCTCTGTACGTCCAATGGTGCCACCGCCATTTCTGAGTCCATCAGGAAGTCGCAGAAGGTGCGAATAGACACGTCTGACAACGAGGCTGCCGCATCGCCGCCGAGACAGTCGAAGAGCCGCTCCGGAAAGCCAACAAGTGACGCGCCGACGTCCGGCGAGTCGAAGCAGAGGATGCGGAGCAGCAAATCCAAAGAGCGGCAGCGAACGTCCCGGGCGGGGTCGTGAGCCAGCTTCGGCCGCCACGACGCGCCGCTGCCGCCGACGCGAAGGCGTCCAATGCTGCACGAGGATCGACCTCTTCATTTTTCGCTGACGACTCGTCATGATCGGACTCAGCCACCTCTGGTATGACGGTTCTGTCTGCAACCGTCGCTCGCTGCTAACGGCTGGCTGGGGCTCTCCGCTTCGCTTTACGAGCGCCAACTGAATACCGCTAACTTACTAGAGCCCTTAGGTGTTAGCTTAGTGGTAAGGTGCTTGCACCTCACGACACAGGGCGTGGGTTCAAGTCCAGAAGCAGGTAATTTTTAATTACCTCTAAAATACTCTCCTCCCGTTGTAGAAATAGGGCTTCTGAATTAGCACGGTTTTACTTTTTCTTTAGCCGTTTTTGCTAGTCCGCTGTCAATGCAAACCACCACTTAGCCCGCAGCATTCCAGGATGACACTGTAGGGCGAACTTCTCTAGGCTCCCGGTTGCCAGCTATATATATATATATATATATATATATATATATATTTATCGCGCCTCGTCGACGATCCTGTACGTCAAGCTGCCTTCGAATCAACCACATGCCAAACAATGTCCGTGGCCACTACTCGGAACTCGGCGCTCTGTGCTAGCACAATCATTATCCGATTCAGAGGGTCGACCTCGTCAGTCGGTCGATCGACACTGGCTGCTCTCTCTCTCTCTCTCTCTCTCTCTCTCTCTCTCTCTCTCTCCTAAATGCATTGACGTTTGGTGATTGAAAATCAAAGCGACATCAGTCGCTTGCAATTTGAAACAGTCAAGCTAAGAAGAGGCACGCGTGGAGGCGTAGCCGGGACTTTTATCGGGATGAGAACAGTACCCGTTCAATTTTCCTGTGGGTGACCCGCAAGCAACGAGAAATTGGAGCGCACAGTCGCAGTATTTATTCGACAGGAGCTCGGCTGTTGCTCATCGAATGCAAGTCGGACACAACTTCGTCGTTGGGGACGGTCGGGCGGGGATGGGCGGCGTAGGAATAGCTGAGCGGCCCAGGTCACTGCTCCGCCATTGGGTGAGGGAATGCCGCCTGCCTCGTGGTTCCGCTGCCGGGCGCTAATATTTGAAACTCCTACTTGATAGCGCCTCGAGAAGGATTTGATAAAAATAAAATGATCATGCTGGAGCGATCACAGTTTGATTGTCACTCAGGTTGTTTCATCTTAAATGTCATTTTGACCCCGAATAGTTGCATTTGCTTTGGTTTATTGAGTCAATAAGATTGGAATAATCCTTTCCTTTAATGCAAGATGTAGACGAGTAGTGATAGCAAAAGACTGCCGTACCGCTTCTTACGAAATGCCAAGTCGTTATCTACACTGGCATCGTTCATAGGATATACGCTGTGTGGCAGACATCATAGTTTTGCTCGTACCACCAGCAGGCAACCCTTGGTGAACATTAATGGAAATGGTTCGATACAGGAGTGCCTCTCCATGAAAATGTGTGCTCTTGATATACTGAAGGGATAGAAATCAGTCTTGCAAAATTTATTGACGACTGTCTACCTTTCACATCTGCGATCAGCGGGAAACGGATTACAAAAAATGAATAAAATACCCCTCATAGCGTCTACTGAAGACTGCAGGAGGCTTCGAAGCTTCAAAGAAACAAACTTGTTATTACTCTAAACATCGATCCGAAGTCGATTTTTCGCTACGAAGCTGGAGACTATGTGCACAGACACCAGATTGTGCTGCAACTAAGAGTGCAACGGACGAAAAAAAGTAATCGTCTGCAGCCGATCGCGTCCCTCCACGGTGGGCAGCTGCTCATTCAAGTGCTTTTTTCAGGGATGAAGACGCATGCGCGCACCATGGATTATGTCGCATCCTATGGAACCAAGAGGGGCAGAGACGATTGCCAAGTAAGTTTACAAGTCCTTTTACAACCTACGGTTAGGTAAACGGTCGACTGATTCCAAAATATCGGGCTACCCTGCAAAACCCTCGCCACTCCTTAGATTCGAAGCGATGGCAACCTGTCCACTCCTGCCAGCTCCATGCTTAACTTTGGAATTGTCACGAAAACTTGTCAATGGCAGATGCCACTAGAGCCTCTGATTCAGGAAAATTTTAACACAGCGTCAACCACTTTGTTAAGCTACCTCGTATATTCCTATATTTTTAATTCCCCTCACAGAATGCAACCGAAAGCTCTTCATGTCATCTTGGATCTTCAGTCCCACGTATCTATTCAAAAAATTCCTTAAAGCAGTCCGTAGGATAGGATACTCATGTAGGCTTAGTTTTGTTATTCGCAACCTAGATTAATTATTGCTAGCCTACTAGACCTTGGCTTCTTGGGGAGTGCCTAGCTAACTTGCACACTTGAGATTGATATTAAGTTTCCGTAGGCTTTTAAGATACACTTGTATTCGCATACTCGCTTGTAATATATAGTATGGTGGCGTGGTTTGGGAATGCACCTAACAACCGTTGTGTGACTAACCATGCGTTCTAACTTTTCTGAGGTAATCAGTGCAACAATGCTCGGACTTATGCGACTTAAAGCCATAGAAGTTGTTCTACGTCAAAGCATAACGTTCCTCCTTTGGTAGCAATGCCATTAGTTAGGAGAGCATGTCTTTGCATATTCCGAGTATAAGCTACGTCGGCTAATAAGGAGGCAGTGGTGTGAGAAAAACAAGAGAGCAAAGGTGGGACGGTACTGAGCAACCACGTGTTCACAGGCTTGTCCTGTGTGCAGAGCAGTGAGGTACTTCCGCATTGAGATTCAAGTTCCGTTTTTTTAAATAGGCACAGAACCTTTTGCTATCGCCACTGGTCTCCTGAGCTCCGTGAATTGAATTGAGCTCAAATAATTGAATAACTGGATTCGAGGTTTACATTTCATAGTTACACGGATTTGAAGCGAGGAATTAAGAAGCAACGAGTCTCGTGTCAGGCATTCGGTCAATGCAAGTGCACGTGAATGTACCTCTACCACTGTGGACATCACAGGAACGCCAGGCAGCATTAGACACGCAGAAACCCTCCTATATTGACGACGTAAATCGAAAATTAGGGTTGCTCTCAACATTCGTGCTCCCCTGCATTCTTTCCGTATACGGAGTCGTGGAGATTCCTTCTAATATACCAAGATCCCTTCCAGCCGTCCTGAGTTGCTACTTCCATGCTACTTATTTTCTCGACTGCCGTGATGACTCAGCTATGCTTCTCAATTCTCTTTGTTGCGTAAGATGAAGTCGATTGTCTACCGAATATGCACCGAAAACCGCTGAGAATTTTAGTGTACGACAGGAAAGTCTCGTGCGTAAACTCCACCTGGTTTGTATGGCTTTTGTGTAGTCACGGGTTACAGATGGAGATATATTACACCAATTGCATAAGGACATTAACAAAAGCGTCGCTAACCATCGTGAGCAAGAATGCAATAATAATAATAATAATAATAATGTACTTGATAAAGTGCCCTCAGAGAACTCAATCTCTTTCTAGGCGCTTTACATTTGCTGCAAAGGGAAGAACGATTGAATGATAAGTAATATCACGCTTGATAAACAACATGAATAACATGGTTAGGAATGACATGCATAGGGTCAGCATGCAAATGTGGTTAGTGGCAGCATGCACAGTGTCAGCACGCATAAGCACATCAAGGACGAATCACAGGGACCCACTAAATTCTTTCATAAATAGGTGTGCTTTCAAGTTCTTTTTAAATGCGGTCAAGTCAGGGGATGTTCTGACACAAGTCGGGTTGGACTTTTAGGCTTTGGGAGCATACGAACTAAATGCACGGTCTCCCAAGGATCTGAGGTTTGTACGAGGTATTTGTAAACTGTTAGATTCCGAAAAACGGGTGGTGCGATGCTTTGCCTGGTGGGGCAATAAATCTGAGAGATAGGCTGGAGCCAAAGAATTAAGTGACCTAAAAGTGAGCGACAAAACTTTGAAGTCAATCCGTTGCTTGGCTGGTAGTCAGTGCAGGTCGGCGAGAAGTGGTGTGATTTGGCAACTGCGACGCTCACGACAGACAAGCCTAGCTGCAGAGTTTTGCACCAGCTGTAATCGCCTGATTGCACATGCCGGTAGGCCAGCAAGCAGTGAGTTGAGAAGTCAAGACGGCATGTCACAAATCCATGGACCAACTTAGACGCGGTATCCTTATCTAAACAAGCCCGAATTTAAGCAATGTTATGTAGCTGAAAGTAGGCAGACTTGACTGAAACTGATGTGGTCGTCTAACGAGAGGTCACTTTGGAACATGACACCTAGATTTCGAGCTGATTCAACAGGAGATATGCTGACAGAGCCAATTTTGAGCGTCAGCCTTTCCAATTTCTGAATCACACGGAGTTTGCCCATAACTAATGAGTTAGTTTGATCATCGTTTAGTTGAAGAAAATTTGCTGCCATGTGCGGATTTCATCAATACATGCAGCAAGTGAGTTGAGAGAATTTCAGGTGCTCGAAGACTGGGAGGGATCAAAGCAAAGGTAAGGTACAACTGAGTGTCATCCGCATAGAAGTGAAAGCCTAGATTGTGCTTGGCAATCACATCAGCAAGAGAGAGAGAGAGAGAGAGAGAGAGAGAGAGAGAGAGAGAGGGAGAGAGAGAGAGAGAGATAGAAAGAGAGTATAAACCGTGAAAAGAACCGGACCCAGCACGGAGCCCTGAGGTACCCCATATTTCAGAGGTACCTCGTATGATCTTTGTCCATTCACGTCAATACGCTGGAGTCTTCCACTGAGATAGGACCTGAACCATTGCAGAGCAGTGCCAGTGATGCCCAGGCGAAATGAGAGGCGCTCAAGAAGAACTTGGCGATCGATAGTATCAAAAGCTGCCGAAAGAACGAGCAAAACAAGCAGAGATACTCTACCCATGTCTGCATTCCTATGTAGGTCGTTGTACATCCTAAGCAATGCTGACTCTATGGTGTGATTAGCTCTAAAGCCAGACTGGAACGTACTATCAAGGTTTGAAGTTTCGATATATGAGTTGAGCCAGTCCGCCACGACCAGTTCCAGTGCCTTTAATGGACATTGAGGCTCTTTCAAACAAATACTTGAATTAGATAAAGACACTGAGAAGCCAGAGCAGAATGGAAAACTTTCAGTGCATTATTTTTGATACCTTAGGCCGCTTAGGAAAAAAAGGCGAACTAGTTTCAGTTTGCCCGAGCGTTCAATTTTCTTAACGCTCTTAAGTTAACTAGTAAATTCAAAACATACTAAGCCTCCCAGCTTTACTTGGTAAACCACCAAACATATGAGCAACGGTCAGCTGCTGAAAGAACAACGAGCCACTTCAAACGAATAAATTATCACCCACCGGCTTCGCGGTTCACGTGGTCCCCACCTGAAGGTATCATTTTGTTGCAGACTGCGAATATTCAATTCAATTCACCAGACCGCTAGCAAACCCGGCTACACAGAATTCGGTGTATTTTCGGTCATTTTTCCGTTCTGCGCTGGCCTCTCAATGTCTTTATCTAATTCAAGTATTCGTTTGAAAGAGCTTAAGTTTCCATTAGAAATACCCTGGTTTTTTTAATCTCTTGCCATTTTCAGGAAGCTACTCGCTTTTTTAATATTCATTGCTCAATATCTTCTTTTCGCCTTGACTCTCGAATGAGTTTATTTCAATCAAACGGTCCAAAGTTTAACCATAGACTCTTATGTGGCGTTGAAAACGCTTGCCCAGTTTAAATGAATCGTCAGAATTGAATACAACAGGGCCACGTCAAAGCTTGCTGGCTAAAATACTTCAGAAACTGTAACAGCGTGGAGAGTAAGTTAACTTCAGAAGCTTCGCGATTATGAATACCAAAGAGTCAGTCTATAAACTAACCCACGAGACCTCCGGAGTGATAGTAGGACAGTATAAAAGCACTAAGAAGCACAACACTTTTGATCAAACTTAATGGCACGATATTTAATGGTTAAAAATATTGTAGCCTGGTAGACGTATTGATTCGAAATCCTGCGTGCTCCAAGTCAGTTAATTTGTCAAACAATTTCACACATACTGAGAGACAAATATCACAGCTCTATAGCTCTATAACTATAACTTTTGTAAGAGCAAGCGAAACCACATCTTTCCCCATCTACTCTATTCTATGGCACAAGCTCGAGGCGGAACGTGTAGCTCAGCTACAGAAGCTCCGAGCCGCCTCCATTTGCATGGCTACTGACATGCTTCGGCGGCCTCGGAGTTTTTCTTGAGAGGTCTGATTCCTACAAAATATTTATACCTGTGAATGCGTATGAGGCACTATACTAAATAAGCAAGCATAAATTCTTTAGTATTTTACTCGATGCTGCTCGTGAGCGCTTGGCAATCTGTATGTGCAGTTCGCAATATCGAGCCTTAATCCTCGGTGAGTGCAGCGACAGTATACGTGAGACTCTATCTCGGATGCTGTAGAGTTCGCTAACACCGACTGTGGTAGATTTTATCTGTGCATCCACCTCCCACGGCGACTTACAAGCACGCAACCCGTTATGTCATTCTCTTGCCTCTGTGCCTTTGCGTGGGTGTCGGTACAGAGTCCACGTGGTACGCTGTTTGAACCAGCTGGGCCTGCTGCCACTTAACGGCCTCACTGCTGCTTTTAATTTCTTTCCCGTTCCACTGCTAAAAAGGATGTCATTAACAATACCGGATCGTAGAGCTTTTTCGGCTCGGCGTCAGACACAATTGTCCAACTGCAAAACAACGAGTCCGGTACAGCACGAAATTGTATTCACACTACGCGCAGTAGTTACGGAGGTCTGATTCTTTCCCTTTTCTTTACGGAGCCGAGCAGCACGGCGAGCAGAGTATTAACCCATTTCCTCCAGTGACATTTTATCTTTGCCTTGTTCATCCAAGCATCATGCGATACACCTTTACTAGTAATTTCGCGGGGTGTGAAATTAAATAGGTTGAAACCGGTCTCGTCCTATTGGGCACTTTGCTGTAACCGGGTTCCAGGGGTCAGAGGCTAATTCCCGCCAAACACCGCCATACTCCAGCCACGCTGCCGCTCGCCATGCCGCCGAGCTAGGGTAAGACGAGCGGCCGTCAGGTTAAATATCTTTATAACAACACATGCGCCAACAACAACAGGGGAACTAAACAAGTCTACATGGAGGATCCTATACATTATACACTATGGGAGCGCAAGATGATGCAGCAAGCGCGAACAAACGTGTTAGTTGGGGTCAGTCGGCTTCCGCAGTCCTGTCGTTGTACCGACTCCGAGTCCAACAGTAAGAGCGTACGCCGTCCCAAACCCGGCTGGCTGAGTAACTGCTGGCTAGTCCGAGTCGACAACTACAACAGTCGTAAGCTTCCACCGAAAGACGCCAACACACGGGGGGGGGTCACGAACACGCTACACGGGGAACGCGGTATTAACAAGTCAACAACGAGCGAGCTATCCAGCTCCACTCGGGCCTTGGGTACTCGTTCCCTTGCGCGCGTGGCAGCATCGCCGGAGCACGCCTGCACGAATCCAGGTGCATAACTCGGCGAGACCGGGAGCCTCCAACATCACGACTTACTTGGCCAACTTCCCGTACCCAAGAGCCCCGGTGACCTCTCGTCACCACACATCCGGCAATGCATAGGTCTGACCCCGGCCTAGCCGGTGACCCTAACCCTCATTATAGCCGTCCGGTCCCAGCCAACCGAACCCAGCCTGGGTACATTGCTAGTATACGAAGTCTAGATGGAGTTGAATTGAATAGTTTACTAATGTGCATAGTAGTTACCACATCGGAAATTTCGCTTTTCTGCGTAATGTAAAAATAGAGCTGTAAACGACTTTTAATCTCAAGTACTGTACTACAGACACAGCGCACGTAGCGGGTGCAAGCCTTTGCAAACGCATGGAAAATATATGTGGAGCTAGCCCTTCAAGGCAGAAACCTAGCGATTCGCAATTCATGCACCAATACAAGCAGCTATGTCGAAGATAGCAAAGCACGGTAGATATTGCATGTGCAATATCCATACATTAATGTTATATAAATTCATCGTCGTCGTTAACGCCCAGCAGCCTATTCCGCAGCACCAGCAGAGGGATAGATATCCACAGCACCAGCAGAGGGATAGATATCCGCAGCACCAGCAGAGGGATAGATATCCGCAGCACCAGCCGCGGTGCAGCCTCGAAGCACGACGCGCAGCTGACTATTACCTCAGATACCTGGCTAAACTGCCTAAACCATAGATTTTGACATATCCTATTGCTTATAGTTGAAATTCAGGAACCGCTAACAATCAATAGCGCTGTCTGGTGTAGCTCGCTAAAATTGTCAATGTCAATACTTTTGCAGCATCAGCGCACGGTCTCGCAGGAGCAGATTCTCTGATAATTCGGTGTCGCTGTAGATCTAAAGACCGCCGGACCTACCGATCGCCAGCCGAAAGCGAGGCTGCATTAGACGGAGCTACTGGACTCACCATCTTAAGGCCTGTGAGCGAAAGGAAACTCGGCCGACAACCAGCACGCTCATTCTTTAAGGAAGGACTAGCATTCCCGCATGAAAAGTTACCCGCCGCCTAAAGTGCTACATTACACCGATCTCACGAGTTTAGCGTCAGCATCTCACAACTGATCCGACTTTTTCTTAAATACATATGCATAAAGAATGCTGCACTCCTTCCCACCGGGCGGCTTTTCACGCCTTAACTTCGTTGCGGCGTGAGCACGGCGGCAATAGCTCCAGTAAGCGAGAGCGGCCTCGCTACCGCTATCGCCCGCTTACGAAGTCACTCGCTTGGCTTTTCGGTCCTCGTTTGTTCACAGCCTGCGTGCCCGACGCCGACTGGGAAGAAGGAGAGTAGGTTGACAGTGAAAATTGGCCGAAGTAAGCGTTGAACGGCACTCGCTGTGTAGAAAATGTGAATTGCCCTGAAAGAGATTGAGTTTTCCAAGGGCGCTTTAACGAACGTATTATTATTGTTATTATTATTATTGCTATTACTATCCAGGAGTCTAGCCTGCACCGGCTTACGCTCCTGGCACTGTGAGCTCGCAGCCAGCTCCCACGGGAACTTTGGGCGGCGCTTCTCCGTTCGACAGGCACCGCCTGCGGTGGGCAGCTACGGTTGGACACTCTGGGAAGCCGTCCGATGCGAGCCTGACAGAGCGGCCGCTCTACTTCGCCTCTCAGACTAAAGAAGGGTGCTTCCATCCGGTTCTAGCTGCTCTCCAGCCACCGCGACTCGCGTGTAGCGAGCGTCGCTCCCTCGGCAGCAGTGGCTTTAGCCGAGGCATTTCCGCAACGCGCGTCACCGAGGGTCTTTCCTCTGTGAGCTCATTGTTTCCGCTCGCGGCGGACAGGCTTTCCTTACTCGCTGCGAAGCTTCTGCGTGACCCCGACGCTGACCCTAACATGCGACGCCGTTCACATTTTAAATAGCAAGAGCGCCTCCGCTGGCTATTGGGGGGCTACACCTTTTTGTAGGTTACCTCGTTGATAAACCGGCATCGCTTTAGAATTAAAAAGAATTTTTTTAATCAAACTGTTACTAGCTCTCACAATGCAATTCATTTCTAAATCAAGTTGTTCCTCTTTGGAAATGCTAAGAAGTGAAGCAATAACCAATTATGGATATGAAGCGCGCAGTATTTAAAGCCGTACCAACAGATACACATTTAATCAAAAGTATAGATGCAAAAGCCACTTACATACAGCATTAATTAAGACAAATTGTCGCGCTTTCAGCAAAATTAAGTGCTGCACCTAAGTTTATAGCACTTGAGGCAACCGGACGCGCAGCGGTGCCTTTCAGAAAACTAAAATGTTGAACCTAAGTTGTAGAGGCAAACAGAGTAAAGCGACGCTTTCTATAAAAGTCGACGATGTAGACTCCGACTAAGGCCAACATTTTTTGTGTCGCAAATAACTTACAATTAACGTTTGGGTCACAATTAAAAAGATTACCATTAGATATGCATGGGTAGCCTCTAAATGGAGCCCCCGCATTGTTATGTTGACCTGACTTCACTAGGTTACTTAATTTTAAACACCTAATAATAACAATAATAATGCACTTGATGAAGCCCCCTCAGAGAACTGAATCTCTTTCTAGGCGCTTTACATTTTCTGCAAAGGGAAGTGCAATTGAATGGTGAGTAATATCATGCTTGATAAGCAATAACATGGTTAGGGGTGACATGCACAGGGTCAGCATGCAATCGTGGTTAGCGGCAGCATGCACAGTGTCAGCACGCATAAGCACATGAAGGAAAAATCACAGGGACCCACTATATGCTGTCCTAAATAGGTGTGTTTTTTAAGCTCTTTTTAAATGTGGTTAAGTCAGGGGATGTTCTGACGTCGGGAGTGAGCTCCAGGCTTTGGGAGCATACGAACTAAATGCACGGTCTCCAAAGGATCTGAGGTTTGTAAGAGGTATTGGTAGACTGTTGGATTCCGAAAAGCGGGTGGTATTATGCTTGGCCTGGTGGGGCAGTAGATCTGAAAGGTAGGTTGGAGCCAAAGAATGATGTGACCTAAAAGTGAGCGACAAGACCTTGAAGTTGATCCGGTGCTTGACTGGTAGCCAGTGCAGATCGACGAGAAGTGGTGTGATGTGGCAACTTCGACGCTCACGACAGACAAGCCCAGCTGCAGAGTTTTGCACCAGCTGTAATCGCCTGATTGCACATGCCGGTAGGCCAGCAAGCAGTGAGTGACAGAAATCAAGACGGGATTTTACAAATAGTGATATAATGATACAGAATGAAAATACAGAACTATAGAATTATCTCTGCATCAACACTAAGTACCGCAACATATCGCCACGCGAGGAGAATGATTCCGCATTTGCTGAATCCTTTCCGGGTCTGTGGCCTAGACCGAGGACTTGGTCTCCAACTCTCAGCGCGGGTAACATCAACTTCAAAGACTCGCTCCCGACGGAAGTCTGCGCAAAAGCAAAAAGGTGTAACACTAAACATCATAAAATGAGGGAGCCTATGTCATTGGTTCCTTCTTATTTTGATGTCTACTGCTCTAGACCAGAATTCAGATGCCGAGTGCTAGGCACAACCCTAGCGATTAGGGCAGTACGCTCCAAGCCCCTCCACACCCGCTCAGCGGCTGTATCTAATGTGACTCCACAGTGCATTGACTTTACTGCGTAATTTTACACCACGAATTACCTTTTAACATAATATATTGCACAGTGCGTGACTATTTAAAGGGTCACTAAAATCTCCAGTGCTATACTAGCGATCTGCATCTCAAGAATTCGTTGTAGCAGCGGCTCATCACAAGTCCTTAGCCATCAACAATGAGCGGTGCTAGTTTCAGTAGACAGGTGGCAAATATTGGCTGAGCTGGTTGGTACCTTGAAGCACGGCTAACGAGTCGTAGTTGATGCACCAACTCACGCAGGTGTGCCGACGGTAGCAGAGCTCGGAAGCAATGCAGTGTGGCAATGCCTTGACGTAACGAATCCACGTAATTAATATTAGCTGATTTAACAGCCTCATTTTTATAGCGACAGAAGAGTCTAAACGGCTTCCACCATCGCTTGAAGTTGGGAATAAAGGGTCGTCTTTTGCGGAATTTGAACCTACGAGCTCGGTTGAAGAGCAGGTCTTGCGGAGCGAGCACATTACTTCAAGTAGACCAGTCTACTATGTAATCACTGATAGGCATGTGTGTAAAACACCAGACAAAGCACGATACCGCTTCATTCGAAGCCGTAAATGCAACTTGCCATCGCCATGTCTTGAACTGGGCTTTTTTTACTGTCTAAAAATAGATTATAACATAGCCGGCTCCGTATTGTTATAGTTCAGGAACTGCTAAAAACAACTCAAGCACTCAAGCACAAGGCGTTTGTGTGTACGTTTATAAAAACTATAATTAACTCCTTTAAAAAATATTTAATTTAATTTTTAAGCTGCAAAAAACTGCGTAGATGCTGTCATACCTTAGACAAAGCTGTTTATCGTACTCGGTTTCCTAGACTTTCAGCCAAAAGTGCCAGCACCTTTAGTCAGGCATACCTTCTTTACTGTCCGGCTGGGAAAGAAGCTGCTGTGACCTCGAGTGCTTGCGAACGTTCTGAGCTGGAAAGATGCCTAGACCGCTAAGCACCAAGGTGTGCGGTTTCTGTGAGTATTCTTTGACGTACAGGTATGCGCCGAAATGCAGATAGATATTGTGCAGCGTATTGGCTCTGACATTACTAAGTACTAAGCGTTTCCCACTTCGTGCGTTCGCACGAGGTGTGCCATGAACGCTCAATGTTCTTCCCGCGCCAGAGGCGGACACGTGGCCGCTGCGGTCGTGCGGGGTCTGGCATGATTTGACGGTGGTTTGCAAGCGACTTCTTCAAGTCACTCCACTTAGCGGGCTGAAAGAGACTGAACCTCGCGTTCCTCCTTTGTCATTTACGCATGAATGTGTCATGCGTTTCTCTATCGCTGCAACCCTGTCAGTGCAAGTGCACCCTAAGTGCTTCGAGGTGCTTGGAGAGTAAAAAGAAGTAGTTAATGTAAATGTCACGGCTAAACAGCAATGTGTTCAGAGTAATGCTGACACTTCTACGTCACCGAAACTTGAGTGAGCCAATGACGACATCAAGATTGAACTACTAACTGTTAATCTAGAAGATGTCAAGGGGGATACGGTGGCCAATGCAGCAATGCAGGTGCGGACCATAGTTGAAGCTCTGCATGGGGAAATCAGGAAACTCGAAGTAAAAACCTGAGAAGCTACAGTCAATGATAATAAAAACAATGTACTTGTTAAAGCGCCCTCGGAGAACTCAAATCTCACGAGACCACAGACATGGCTGCTAAAAACGCGTAGGTTTCTTGTACCCAAGCCTTAACAGACCATGTGAAAAGCTAAGAAGTCGTTCTTCGTGTGCCGTTTTTATTATAGCCAGTGTGGAGCCAGTGTGACTGTCGTCACTTGCTTCCAGACTGCTACCATGCAAACTGATGAGGTCGTGAACTGCTGCTCCGACGCTTGTCAAGCTGCTTTAAATGCTTGCGAGCATAATTTCAATAGTGTCTACACTACGAGCAATGGGACTGCTGCTAACATTCGTTGTAATCCTTGCTTTTGCGACGTTGAGCCATGCGGCAATGTGGCCATGTGGCGCGTGCCGCTGCTTTACGCTGGCGAGGCCCTGTGTTTTGGCAATGTTCGGTGTGGTGTCAATGCAAAATGCTGCATGCCGATGCTTTACTATGACTGAGAGGGCTTACTGTCCACGTCGCGAGCTCTACGTTTCCATGGCGACTACTTATCGCGTTTTTCCGACTTAAAAAGAAGATCGTTATTTTGCGTGACATGATCCCTACGCGACATCTTCTGTGATAATGCTATAAACTTGGTGAATGCGATTCCGTCACCTTAGTACACTCGCAAGTCGACCAAATTCGAGCGGGTAAGATAATGCCATGGTTCGTGAGTTGCGGTTTTGTATAAGCAAATGCGTTGGACTTCTTTTTCCGGTTCGCAGTAACTTGATTGGTCACTGCCATTCGAAAGTCTGCCCACGGGTGTATGCATTTAAGAGACGATTGGCCCCAACCGTCATCTGTAATACTCCAAAAACTGTCTAACTAAAATAAAGGCTGACAAGACTCAATTTCCGAGGCAATGTTAAAAATAAGCATGATAAGCTGAAGGCACAATTGCTCGTGCAACGGTTCATTGAGATCTGTTCCTCTTTGCTTTGCGTGTACTAGTTTTGTTTTAAGTCCAAGACCGTGAAAGGAATCTATTAATGTCCTAGTTAGCTCGGTAGCTCAAGGCACTCACCTGTCTGTAGGCAGCTGGAGTGCTGACAACCTGAGCGTCTGAAAATAAAAAATGCACCCAATTTAAATGAGAATACAGACGGATTTCCGCCTTTTCCTGCACATTTAGTAATTAAAACCGGAAATGAATAAAATTAACATACATTTATACTGAATTTGCAAAAAGAATTACTAATAAATATTTGGAACTATGTGTTTGCATATACGATAAAAATGTTAATAATTTTTTTTTAATGAGAGCTCCAAACATTGCCTCACTTGCTCTCGTTCTATTTATAATGTGCTGGGTAGTAGATTCCAATGTCAAGTAAATCCTGATGACGGCGTTGGCCTTGATCCAGAGAATAAGTTCTCATTTTCTCTTTGAACTTATCAAGATGAGCATCAACGATATGAAGAACTTTCTTTGAAGAAACATTCTTCACCAAAGTATCGATCAGCCGTTCATAGTTATCTGCCTTGCGATCGAACCCGAAACCCGAAATACTGCACTTTTTTTCAAAACCAAGATTTTTTGCTATTGAGCTTCTTAGGTAATTTATTCTACTCAATGAGCTTCTTTGTCCGTGGTTCCTTAAAGACACTGGCTTTGATCTTTGTCTCAGACAGCTTGTGGAAGAATTTTTGAAGGTACTTGCCGGCTGCTGATCGACTTCAAGGTTTAGTCACTCACTTTTAGGTCCCTTCATTCTTTGGCCCCAGCCTACAGTCCTATCAGATCTAATCAGATCTAATGCCACACCAGGCTAAGCATCGTACCACCCGTTTTTCTGAATCAAATCATATAGCTTTACCTCGTAAGAACCTCAAATCCTTTGGAGACCATGCATTTAGTTCGTATGCTCCCAAGCCTGAAAATCACTCCGACTTTCGTCACGACATCCCCTGACTTGACCACATTTAAAAAGAAATTAAAAACGCACCAATTAATGACAACATTTAGTAGGTTCCTGTGATTCGTCTTGTATGTGCTTATGCGCGCTGACACTGCTGCATGCTGCCACTAACCACACTTGCATGCTGACCCTGTGCATGTCACCCCTAGCCATGCTATTTACGCTGTTTATCAAGCACGATACCACTCACCACTCGATCTTATTTCCTTTGCAGCAGTTGTAAGGCACCTAGCAAGAGTTCTCTGGGAGCGCTTTATCAAGTGTATTATTATTATCATCGATGGCCGTGATAAGAAAGGCTACAGATCATTTTGATTTGTAGCAGTAGCGAAGCATCTTTCAGGGTCCACCGATGGTTCTAACTAGGCATTTTGCTTCGCACAAGGAATTCTGTCCGCTTTGGCCATCTCGCTGTGGCCTCCGATAAGGCGTACGGCTGTCCCTACTGTCTCGAACGCAAAGATAGCAGGGAAACTGGGTTATATTACATTTGAAATATATGAGGAATGCCGAAAACTGTAAGTCTACGATTAAATTCCCGCTGAGCTCATTTCAACTCAAGGAAACCAACAAGTTCTGAGCGCAGTTGTAATCTTTGAGGTCCACCAAGAATGTCAGATAAGAGAGAAACGGACAAGTACTTGCTCCGATTATGGAGTAGCACGGCTTTGAGAATTCTGGGTTAGCTTTCTATATTGCCACTAAATGAATTGTCGTGTAATAGCTGAAGCAGAGCAAATTTTGAATGGTGAAGAAGCAGGAGAATTTTTGCACCCTTTTGATTTGCGATTTCCTTTCTTCTTTCAAAACTTCCTTTCTTCTTTCAAAAGGTTTTACCGCTTTAGGCCGGACGTCAGAAGCTCGGTATTAGACTTAGTGACACAAAGAATTATGATCGAGTCTTTTGGGTTTTTTGTTTTGCATAGTATAGATCTCGGCTCCATATCTGAAGTCTTAATCTGGATCAGCAGCGTGTCTTACTTAACGAAGCACTCACAGACATACACGCTGCTCACTTTTTTTCTCGATAGTTCAACACTTGGATGGGTCCACCACGCAGAAGCAGCGGCTGCTTGACGACAATTTGGTGGGTTCTTGCCAAATATCTTGGGCAAGCAAACGACGTGACTCTTTTTCCATTCTTTACTATACCACAAAGAACAAAGTAACATCGCAATAATTAATATACAAAATGATTTCACATACGATTAAGCTATTTCAAGCGTAACTAAAAACTTCAGAAGATATTTTACTACATGACTGACAGTTTATAACAACTGCATAACATAGTGTAGAGCCCAATCAGATTCCGACTTGCGAAATAGATAGGGACCGAAAAACCTGTCGTAAGTCAAATTTGTGTAGGTCGAAAATGGTATACAATACGTTCTACGGTATACGACACGTTCAAATGCGATGCGTTCTGAGATCCAGACATCGTTTCCTCCTTACTGTTTACGGCAGTGTCAAATCTACTGAACGCGAGCGGAATTTTAAAGTTTCCTCGGGTAGATTTTGATTTTCGAATTTTTTGCGTGACCGCGACCGAGCTTGTATCTCCAAATTTTTGTGAGTCAAACCGTCGTAAATCGGTGGCTGACTGTGCTGGATTTTATGAATAAATTTGATCCGCTAAAAATCTGGAAAATCTCGATCACATTTTAGCAAATTTAGAGTGTGTCTGATAAATTTCGCGCCGTTCAACACATGCCATCTGTGACAAAATTAGCCGAAAAGTCCCGCATTATTTTTTTACAGAACCAACATACAGCAATCCACTTCAAGATCAAAATGTTAGCAGTTCGAAGCTCAGATAACGCTCGCATATTGCATAGCACTGTTTAGAGTTTATCTAGAAATATCTATACCATTCCGCTTTTGTATTCGTGAAAAAATGATCCACAAAGTACTTTATGTTGGGTCTGGCTAGCGATTGGTAAGAGTTTTGCTGTCCACTTTCTCAAAAACTCGAAGTTTAATGAAACAAAATTTGGAATATTCACTCTACATGCAGTGCAGCGAGACATATGGTCGTGATTTGAGCTGCACTCAGTTTATCAGTGTTGGACTGAAGTTATCATGGGACCAGGACAACTACATGGTCAGATCGCCAGCTGGCTAAAGTGTTAAAATCCTGGTTTGTGGACCCTAACGTCACGAGCTAGAACCCAATCTATGTTAAGCTAGGTGTAATGCTAAAATTTGGCTCTGCCTGCATATCTCCAGTTGCATCTGCATGAAATCTAGTTGTTCTGTTCCAAAGTGACTTTTCACTCGACGGCCACATCAGCTCTACTGTAACGTCTGCCTATTTTCAGTTGCATAACATTGTTGAAATTCGGGCTTGCTTAGATGGGGATATTACATCCAACTTTGTCCATGCAGTTGTAACATCTCTTCTCGACTTTTGCCTCTTACTACTTGCTGATCTAATGTGCAATCAGGCGCTTTCAGTTGGTGCACAACTCTGCTGCAAGGCTTGTCTGTAGTGAGCGTCGCAGTTACCGCATCACACCACTTCTCGCCGAGCCGCACTGGCTCCTAATCACGCACTTTGACTTCAAGGTTCTGCCACCCACTTTTAGGTCCCTTCATTCTCTGGCTCCAGCCTACCTGTCAGATATGCTCCCCGACCAAACCAGGCATCGTGCCACCAGTTTTTCTGAATCAAATTGTATAGCTATACATCGTAAGAACCTTAAATCCTTCGGAAACTATGTCTTTAGCTTGTATGCTCCCAAAGTCTGGAACTCACTCCCGAATGACGTCATGACACTCGGCCTAACTTGACGACATTTAAAAAGAAGCTAAAACGCACCTGTTTTGATAGCATTTGTAGGTCCTTACGATTTTTGCTTGATGTGCTCATGCGTGCTGACAATGAGCATGCTGCAACTATCCACATTTACAAGTTGATACTGTGCATGTCACAATAACCATATTCCGTTTGTAGAGATTGTGCATGTTACCACAAATCGTTGGTCACGCTACCTTAACATTGTATGTAAAGTGCCTAGAACGGGATCAAGTTTTCTGATGGCACTAGGCAAATGCATTATTATTATCATCCTTAAACTTTGCGAATTGTAATCAATGCCACTTGGCAACTTAGCTGCCAACATAACCTTTGAGGCACTCGGAACAGTATGTTAAATTGAAGCCCAAAATCCTACCAACCAAGCTTAAGATTGATGCTACGCGTCTCCGTGAGTTGAGCTTTCCAGAAAAGTTATTACTTTTGATCTTTGGTTTTACACGTTCTGCCCAGAAAATAAAATGTGGGACATCAGTAGCTTAGACGGCTCTTTGAACGAGACAGTATACCAGAGGAAACTAGACGTGGGCTTCGCTAGCTGCCAATATAAGCCACCACTGTTTGCTCTACTACGTCCTCGACCTTTCTCTATTTGCATTGCCTTTGTCACCACATTTTCAGGCATGCTGGCTCTCTCTCTTCCTTTATGTCACCGGGCGTGTTAACCCTTAGTCGAGATTGCACCTTATCACTCCTTTCGGCACATGTGATCATCATAAGCGGATTTTATTCTCCGCGGAAAGCATTTCTCTTTCGACATCAATAATTAAGAGCTTTATTATTAAATGCGTGTCATACTAATGTGTGTCAAAATAAAATCTTAGCCTCTAGACATCGATGCTGTCAGCCACAAATTTAAATGCTCTGCCCTTTTTTGACTTTCCTATAGACCTTCTCTCCTAAGCACAATGCTACAACTTGACGCTGGCCACAGTTTTCTCTGAGTTTGCGCTTCTGACTAACTTGACAGGTCCGGCCCTCCCTGACGAGTCGCCATTGGCTTACTGCTGACATAAAAGAGGATAAGGGATGCTAGACATATAATTGAAAAAGCCGCCAAAAATTAGAGACTCACTGTCCACCAATTGGTATTTAAGTATTATTGCATACCGTATTAATCGTCGTATTCATTTTAGCTAAGGCTAAATTCAACGATAGTCGAGAAGCGCTATTTGGAATCACAGCTTGGTAATACAAAATAAATGCTTAATATCCCGTATTGATCATCTCCTTTACTTGTTTCATGCAAGCTTACTGCTCAGTGATACCAGTGGTCCCAGTGGTAACTTATCGGAGCGTTTTCTCTAATTCTACACAGATATCACGAAACGGATTAGGGACTCCGTCCAAACGTCCCAGCCGGACTGCAACTCTAAGCGTGTCTTGTCGGTCTAAGCCTCTTCTTCTTCCGATTCCTTCAAAACCTTTCTCTGTCTTAAACTCCTCACTGAATTTGTCTCTCGGGCTTAAAAGACAACTAGTCCTCTAAATCCTGTCTCAAATGCTCTCCTTTATTGAGAGCGGTGGTTCTCACTTTCTCCGCTATTCTCGGACGAGCCAAGTCGAACGACCACGTGCGCCTAGCTGCTCGCCGAGATTGGTCTCACTCATCTCAGCATGGGTTGAGGGTGCTTGGATTTTTAGTTAAGTACCGCTCTCTCTCTCTCTCTCTCTCTCTCTCTCTCTCTCTCTCTCTCTCTCTCTCTCTCTCTCTCTCTCTCTCTCTCTACTTTTTATCCACTACTTTTTTATAGTTGCCAGAAGTCACAGAATCAAGGAAAGCCCCTTCTAAACGAAATAAAAATGAGGACGCTCTGGAAGCCAGACCTACGAGTGTACGTCGAGCTGACAACGTAACGCGGGCGCGGCTATCTCAATTTTTTTGAAGACTTGAGCTCGCAGCCAATATGGACGTAGACTACGCTGGCGCAAGGGGAGATGTAGCGGTAAGCAGTTTTAATGCTAAGCCCAGTAATACATGCTTCTTTTAAAAAGCGGTCTCGCAATGATGTCAGGCTGCAGGTCGTTTGTAGCCTATGCTGCCAAAATCGTGAGGCTGCTTTTCGACGGAACGTCAAGTCAGCCTAAATAGTAGCGTCTCCTGCAACTGCAGCCATTTGCTTCCCATGCTGCAATAGTAGCCTTGCTCGCAATGTTAATAAAACTGTATGCCAGCCTACGAATAGAGAGCTCCTTGTGAATGCTAGAGTTAACACTAGAATTGCACACGGCATCTAAAGTGAAAGTGTTGACCAAGTACGCCAAGATGTAATCATTCTGCTGTTCATTGTGGTTTTCCCACACCACGAATGAGTGAAGAATCTTGTTTCCGTATAGACAACTAGTCTGAAGTCACGCGCGCCTTGTGCGAACAACTAAAAATAAGCGAGCGCCTATGTCTACGTATATAATTCATTTATATATATAATTAGTTTATATAGCGCCCGAAGAGAACTTAATCTCTATTCAGGCGCTTCACATGTGCCTCGGGGCTCGAGCTCACGACCTCAGTCAGACCTTGGTCGGGGTGAGCACCTTAACCACTAGACCGAACCCGCTCGGCGACGTACTTATCAACGCTCGTAGCTAATGTGAGCCGAAATATCATATGCCAACTAGTCTTCCATGAATTAACCTAGTTGCATGACAGTGTGCAGACTCGTTAGAGCACAGCATTTGCCGAGGATACGCAAATTGTCTACCTGTAGTCGAAAAGTCTACGGCTCAAGGTCTGGACGCACCAAGCCTCATTATATAGCCACAGAAGGCCTGATTATGTGCTATAACACACGCTCGCAGTGAGCAATCAAGACTTTCCTGGTGCAAGGCTAAAGAACGCGACCAGGGTCGTTCAGTTCGAGCACCTTAGCCAGGGCAAAGACCCGAAAGAGGTTTGTCAGAGCATCAGCCTTCCGCATTAATCCAAGAGGGTTGTCTGTCTTATTTTTCGGCCCACTCAGGCTGCAAATTATAATTAGCCTGATTTCCAGAGGCCGTTAAAATTCTGCTCGTGATTAAGTCGCCGTAATTTAGTGTGAGATTCGAACAAAATACCTAAGTCAATCCGACTTGAGACCCGGATTTTAAAATTATTTGTAGAAACTATGCCCCTCTAAAAAAGTCGCCGAGTGTTTAATATAATCGACTTAAGCTCCAGGCTTGCTTATAAACGGAAGCATGAATAGAAAAATTCCGTGTTATTAATATTAGTCTGTAGAGAAGATTTCGGTCATTCATTCGACTGCAGACTTCAATTAGCGATCTTAAGTGTGGTGTACTTCCAACGATTGACATCTCTGAATCGCCAAATTACTTTTTGTTCCGAGACGATTACTTCCGCTTATTTCTCTGCTGTCTGATTTATCCGGGAGCCCAGCGATTCCGGCTTGGCATTGCACTGCCATACTCTCCGAAAGAAACACACCCGCCTTCTTCTCGAGTCAGCTCGCGATTAGCCGGAAATAGAAACTCAATTCAAACTTAGCACCCATCATTCTGTTAATGCCTGCTATTATCATGCGCACGTGAGCAACGAGAGCAGTGTTTATTGCTGAGCGGTCGAAGCGACTTCGTTCGAGCCGTTTCCTGGCCATACCGAACGGCAGATCGGTCTTCCTCGTGAGAAGCCGTGCATTACCAGCCGCGGCCATGTTTTGGAATTGAGCCAGTCTGTCGGCCTGCTGTATCGAGCGTCTGCTCTCTTCGAGTGAAGATGTAGGCTGAACAAGTGTGTACATCCACAAAGTCACTATCTCGTCAAATCTTGGCCATAGGTCATCCGTTATTGTAGCCATGCACTTCTTATCTATCCAACTCGAGAAGCGAAGCGTGCTCCATTACACTGACGTCTTTTCAATGAAGCTTATCAGGAGCCCATATGCATATTCTTAGCTTCCTAGTATGTATACTGTATCGGCTTAGTTACGCTATCTAAGGAGCCTCAAAGCTTCAATACGACGACGGTGAAAGCCTAAAAATGTCTTCTTAAAAAAAAGAGCTAATTGCTTGCTTGATTTTCACTTTCGGAATTTTTTTTGGACCCACACGCCTAGCTAAAAATGAACACTCTAGTCTTTAAAATGGCTCTCACTTTAGTGATGTATGCACCTCTGATCCAACCCAAGATCTCCGCTTTGTGTCCTCCTGCAATACGAAAATGTCGCTGCCACATATGCGAGCCTGATATCTGGTCTGCTTATCTCATAGCTGTGCAGGTACTCGTACCAAATTTCTAAAGGCTACGTCTATATAAACTCAAAGTAAAAACGTGAAATAAAAGCTTATTTATTGAGCACTTCGAGCTGGATACAAATACTGCTTAACCTATTTGAAAATTGGACGTCTTTCTCGTCAGAGGAAACATGAGACCGATCAGTGGCGGTGCCAGGATTTTCGCCATGGTGGGCAAGACCTACAAGATTTTTATATAGGGGAAAGACTTTCACGATTTTTATGTATGCGAGGCTAGACCCGCAATTAATGAAAAATTACAGCCTTTACTAGACAATAACTCTGATCGTTCATCAAGATATAATTTCCTCGTTGTTGATCGGCAGGGAGGCGAAGGAATCATGGGCTGCCCAGGTCGCGCCTCACTGTAGGGGGTGCAAAATGACCCCCTTCTACCCCGTGGCTTCGCCACAGAGGTGATCACTAGAAAATCACAAGCTTGATAAAAATGATCATGTATCAGTAGACAAAACTAAAGTCATATACACGTTACATTGTAATAATAAATGTACAGGAATTATTTTGTTACGAAGACGTACATTCAGTACACAATCCTTTATGTAGATGGTTTCAAATCGTTGATTACTTTAACGTTCATGTTTCTGCTGGTTATACTATGCAAGCAGAAAATATATTTCCTTATGACAGAGCCAGATAACGTTCTCAAGAGAAGAATTTGCCACAGTTGTTGCAACGGCGTTGGTTCAAACAGCAGGACGCCTTCCGATATCAATTGAATTGTGGTCTCGACTAAAGGAATGTGGAATAAACAGACCAGAGCATGAGCTGGTAAGAAGGCAGAACGCGTTTGGTCGCTCAGCTTTGAAATGTGCACATATTACATCAATTCGCTTAGATTTTGTCAGTCAGATTTTTCTTAGTCTGTGTGTCCGTCTCTTTGTCGAAATTCAAGTGAACTTTAAGCAATAATTTCATGTTATCCATACCATAGCAGCTAATTATTTTACTGGTTGCATCCGTGAGTTTTTTTGTTTATGCATTTCCCCGCTTATCAAAGGCATGCAAAGCACGGCTTCCGGTTGGTCGCTCTCACTCTGGCAGCCTTCCAATACGATATGGCAGCTGCTACGCTGGGAAGCTGCGTCAGGAAGTGCTGATCTTCACTTCGGCTACAGTGAATAGAATCCTAGAGCAGAGGGCAATAGCGGCCAAAATGCATTGGGCACCTTTTGAAAACTTTTTTAAAGTTCATAGTTTCGTGGAGTTGTTGGATTTTGATGTTCAATTTCAACTACCAGGTATACAAGTGCATGTTGGAGCTACATACGCAAATTATCTCCCCCTTTTTGCAATCATCCTTGCTGTGCTGTTGTAGTAATTATATAAATAGCATACATGATTCAATGTAGAAGTGACATCATTAAATGTGACGGACAGACTATCCACCTCGGAGGGGAAATGTAGAGGCCTCGCCAGCTAGGCTGGTCGGCTGCAGCCCCTTGATCCAAGCTAACGGAGTGCAGCCATTCGCTATGATCGTCTGGTTCAGGAAAGATCAAGGTTTATCTCTCCTTAAATGCATTAGCCCTTCAAAAAATGCTGCTAAAGGTTGCTCAGCATCTCATGGGGTACTGTGATGGGGTGGAGAAAGAATTTGATCGTGGCGGTGCAGGTAAACCAGTCTCATAGTACTTTGACACTTTGAAGGGCATTCTCTCTTTCTCTCTCTCTCTCTCTCTCTCTCTCTCTCTCTCTCTCTCTCTCTCTCTCTCTCTCTCTCTCTCTCTCTTTCGCTCTCTGTGCCGGACTCAACCAAGCATGGAACTGATCAAACGCTCGCAAACATCGGCCGGTATGCTGTCCCAGACTCTTGTTAAGTTTTTAAAACGTAAATTGGTGGATGTGATAGGGATGGCTAATTTCCGTAACCGTTGATCGACCTCATCTTACAAGTTCTCGCTGGTTTAAGGTCCGGAGACTGAGTTGGCTAGTTCATGACCACCACAGCAGCCGATCCTAACCGATCCTAAAAAATTTAAAACATAATAAACTTTGGTAGGGTGATTTTTGGGTCTTGGCCGTGATGGAAAATATAATCCAATCCACGTAGTAGCGTTGCACTTTTGAGTCTAACTTTTTAATCAACTGTCTAGGGTCACAATGTCTGGTTTACAAAACAGGACACCAAAGCCATTTTTGCTGACGCACACAGCCCCATTAAGAAACCCCACTAAGACGTCAGGAACAGATAATCGGACTTGGTAACTGACATAGGTAATAATTATGACACTTTTTCCTCCAAGTTGACAGTTGGCTGTACATATTTGATTGATTAGACATCGTTGGGTCGCAGACGCACATAAAGTCCCCGTGCATTTTGAAGAGAGCATAATTTACTTGTGTCGCTCCATACGGCTCTACCTAAATCTCCAGCAGTCCAGAGGATCCGAGCATTGACTCACTACAACAGAACAGCTTAGCCTATTCTCCGCGGGGAGATGCAGTTTCATCTTTCCAGACTCCGGAATGCAGATCGATGTCATCGCGTCTTATGGGTGTCACTGCTAGCTCACTCACCAGAGGATGCTTGCATACATTGACCATGACATTTTCCCAAGGAAAACGGTGTGTTTTCTCGCCTAGTAGTATCACGCGACCGGCCCGACCGATAATCATTTCTAGGGCTCCTCGTCTTCACTACCTTTCTCATGCTGTAGGCAACCTTAATCTTCGCTAGAGTTGTAGCAATTTGACTATACGAGTGTCCAGCTTAGTAAAGCACCTCAATTTTACCCTTAACGGAGCTTGACAATTCGGCGACCTTCTGCGTGACAGTGATGCTTTCTCCGGATAAATAAACAATGCTCAGTGGGTTGGCATTACAATTTCGGCTCGTTCACAGCCTTCATGTGCCGGCATGAGCCGATGAAAGGATCGTTTATCGCTGATTTTTTTCTGGTCAATCAGCAATTTTTTAAAGAGACGTTTCAAAATTTCTGGTTAGTTTTAAGCATATTATACAAACCTTGCATCATCATTGCTGCAGTTTGTACTTTTTTTTATAGTAATTAGCAGACAAAGCCTAAATTCCGGGCTCAGCTTCAGTTAGGGGCTTAGGAAAAGTTGCTAGTTGGATAAATCTAGACCGTCCAAATACTTTTCATTTTGAGTGGACGGAAACTTCTACAGTATACAAATATGTGCACACATTTCAGTAAGACTGTATACGAATATTATGAAGCAATTCATAATAGGTGGCAGACTTTGAAGACAAATAAAAAATTAAATGGTAGATAATTCAGCAGCCTCTTGTACATAGCCATACACGAGCATTGGCGGAAGTTATCCCATTTGAAGCAGGAAATAAAGGATTTCCAGCTGCATGGGTCAACCTAAGACTCTGGTCGTTAAGTGTAAGAATATTTTCAGGAAATGTAAAGAGATTAGAAAAAGACTTAATTCTCTTAGGGGACCATAAAAATGTCTTATTATTAATACTACCGCAGGGGTAAAACCCAGAGGCCAGTTTAACCTTAAGCTGGCCTGACGTCAACATCAAATGAAAAATAAAGCACGATACGTGATAAGCGAGGGAACGTATCAAGCCCTATTTAAGCCCTTAATCATATTCATTCAAAACCAGGAGACTGATTAAAGCTGACTTCCTTTGACCTAGTTTGCACCTGTAATGGCGATTTTCATACTGATCAACTGAGGCTTTATCTCCACTCGGAGGTAATGAAAACATCTAATGCACCTGCAAACATTTTCCCATTTAAATATTACGTCGCAGGGGCAATTGCTAGGGTTATTATCGCAGAAAAACACGGAGCACTCTGCTACGGAAAGATGCAGTTATTTATCCGCAAGTAAAAAATATCGTGCTTTCTAGAAGCCCAGAAATCACTCTATCTGTTCACCACTGGGCACGTTGACGGTCAAAAATTGCCACACAGTCATTTCTAGAGCTGGTTATCTTTGATAGTCTGAGTATATAACTCCCAGCTGTGGTAGCCAGGGCAATTACTATGCAGGCGTCTGCAAGCATCAGGGTCGGAGACATCTGGCAGTTCCAACGCTGCAGCCAGGGAAGCTTTCGCTAGAGTGCGTCGCTCGCTGCGCGAATGTCCTCCGCGCACTTGTCACCGGTCGCTTGCAGTTCTCACAGCGCAGCCCATGTCCTTCCTCCCTGTCCCCTGTAGCCGGCGTGGGCCTCGTTCCTATCCGACCACGGGGCTGCCAAAGAGCGCGGAAACCGCCTGTACGCCGAGGGGCGGTACGTCGATGCCGCAGCTTGCTACACGCACGGAGTCAACATGTGTCCGAGTGACGACGACCGAGCCCTCGCCACCCTCTACCAGAATCGAGCGGCTACCTATGAGCGGCTGGTGAGAGCCTCTGGCGAGCGCTCTCGCTTGCACGCTCGCTCGCTCGGGTGAGCGAGCTCTCGAGCACGCTGGCGAGCCCGGCCAGCGTGGCTGTTTCTCTCATCGCCTCATCCCCGCATCTGCTTGCAGGCCGATCTGCACCGAGTGGTGCAGGACTGCTCGCTCGCACTTTCGCACTTCTCTGGCTACACAAAAGCCCTGGTCCGAAGGGCGCGGGCGCAACTGGCACTGGATTGTCACGAGGAAGCACTTCGAGGTACTTAAGCGGCTACTTGGGGAGCAGCGCCTACCTTATAGCCTTAAATGCGATGGTTTGTACTATCGAGTTTACCCGAGGAGAAGCTAGCCTTGAAACTGCATGTCAACACCAACGGAGGCCCATCGTTCACACTTTACATCTGCTAACCTCACCGAGGGCAAAACATCGGCTACACCCCTTTTTTCATAAAGACTGCTTACTACGGGTTGCAACAAGTAATCGACGTTTTCCTGTAGATGCGTTAGCAGCGAGCGGCTTGGAGGAGGCTCATTCCTGCGCCGACGCGGCGCTGCACATCTGCCATTCAGCGCTAAGCAAGATCAGCCTGGCCAAGGCAGAGGAGTACAAACAGGTTCGAGAGGCGCCGGCCGGCGACTTTAATTGGTATTTTCGCAGAACAGTTTACAAAGCTGAGCCAGCAGCCGAGCTGTATGGCGCAGACAAAGCATTTTTCGATTTACTCAGATTCTTACTTAACAAAAGAAAGACACTTGGGCGCGTCGCTCGGGTGGACACCCCGTAGGGGGCGGCACCGTTGGCTCGAGTTTTCGCTTTGTTCATTTGTTCGCGCGGTAAAAGAAAAGCAGCAGCGCACTCTTCGTTCATAGCTAAGAAAGCCACAGCTGCCATCGCTGCATTTCATCGGAAAATATCTCCGGTCGTTTGCCAACGATCCGCTGTTGAACCGACCCAGAGCCGTCAGCTTGGACGTGTGAGTCTTTTGCATTTCGTATTCGGGGCCTCTCTCTGTCGCGAGAAAAAGCTTTCGACCGACGCGTTGAAGAAGGGGGGCAGGTGCTTTGCAGCTTGGCTTGGCTCGGCTTACGGTCGAGCTGAGCTCGAACGCCCGAGCGATCAAAGCTCCAGCTGCGAAGGCTCCGTCCGAAGCTTCCTGTCTGAGCTTACGGTGGGCTGAAAGCGCTGAAAGCTCGCAGTCAGCGTGCCTCCCCCCCCCCTCCGGTGGAGTGGATTAGAGTGAGGCCTCCGCCTTTCGCTCTGGGCGATAGGCCTTTGCACATATACACGGGCATGTATTAGATCTGTCTTTAAAGGTGTCCACTTTCTAAGGCTCTTGATGATATCAGTGCTGAAAAGTATGAAGACGTGGTCAGCTACTGTACTGAAGAGCTGAAAGCCAAAACATCGGAGAACAACGTTGCGCTAGCATTGCTGCTTAGAGCCACGTTCATCGGCATGCAAGGGATGCTTGAAGAAGCTGAAGCCGACCTTGACACTGTGATTGACAGTAGCAGCGTCAGCAACCAGGTACGCTCTTGAACGCCTGACCGGCTGTTTTAAACATTCCAGCGAACTTAAGTCGTTTTCTTGCGTTAGTAAGATGACGTATTTTACACACCAGGCATATTACAGGTCGCAAATTAGTTGTCAGAAGATAGTGCTTTCTTGTTCGCTTGCATTTGCTATTTGCGTGCATTTCTTTGCATATTTTCTTTCTTTCTTGCATTCCTTTCTATCTTGCAATCTACCAAGGAGGTACCTCATATCAAGATCTAATATTCCTTATTCTGAGCTCCACTTACCTTTACCTCTGCCCAATAAAGGCGACTCAAGTACTAATTCCAAAGTGACCTTCGATGAATGACCACAGCAGAATACATACTCAGGTTCACCTGCTATCACTAAGCTGTCATTGTAAAATTTCGGATATGCTTGGATAAGCGTATCGCAGCCAAATTATCCCATCCTTTGCTCTTTGGGATAACGTGACCAGCCTTCTGGAAGTCTCTCTTTGAAGGTTTCCCTGCTTATACAATAGGATGCTTACAGATTTCGTACGACTTAGCAGCTAGGTTTTTCTGTATTGAAGTTTGCAGCTCCATTTGCACCACTCTTTCTGAATTGCACGGTCCGACTGTCAAAGTCTTGTTCCACTTCTAGGTCCCTTAAACTGTCCAAATTGCTTTTACTCATGTGCGTTTCACATTCAAAATCGTCGAAAAATGCTTCTTTTTCAGCCAACGTTGAATGCCCAGAAATAAATGTAGTCCCAATAAGGCTCTCAAAAAAATGAAACTTTCTATTATAATTGCTATCGTCAAGCTTAAAGCGCATTTCAGCCAGATTATATCACTTCTAAAAGCAACAGCTTATGCACATATCCCCTGCCACTTTCATTACCATTCAACGGATAAGCACATTCCCGCACCAACTACCGATCGCTAGTAATATCCGATCGTAAAACCGACCAAGATAAAATCCGCTGCCGTCGTTGCCTTGACTTCCAAAAGGGCACGGACTACAGCTCGGTAATTTTTCTACGTAGCGTTGAGGGCTGCCACGGGAACACAGAACTGAGAAAAATATTGATAGTTGCCTTGAGTGAGGACGAATTACGGTAGACGCCAAACGAAATTGTTTTCATTTTTGTGAATAAATGTATAGCATGGCCATATATTTCATTGCATCAGTTTATGCCACGTGAATAGCTACTTAATAATAATAATAACAATAATAATGCACTTGATAAAGCGCTCTCAGAGAACTTAATCTCTCTCTAGGCGCTTTACATTTGCTCCAAAGGGAAATGCAATTGAATGGTGAGTAATATAATGCTTGATAAACAAACAAACAAAATGAATAACATGGTTAGGGGTGATATGCATAGGGTCAGCATGCAAATGTGGTTAGTGGCAGCATGCACAGTGTCAGCACGCATAAGCACATCAAGGACGAATCATAGGGACCCACTAAATGCTGTCCTAAAAAGGTGTGTTTTTAAATTCTTTTTAAATGTGGTCTGGTCAGGGGATGTTCTGACGCAGGTTGGAAGGGAGCTCCAGGCCTTGGGAGCATCCGAACTAAATGCACAGTCTCCAAAGGATTTGAGGTTTGTACGGGGTATTTGTAGACTGTTGGATTCCGAAAAGGGGTGGTACGATGCTTGGCCTGACGGGGGAGTATATCTGAGAGATAGGCTGGAGCCAAAGAATGAAGTGACCTAAAAGTGAATGACAAAACCTTGAAGTCAATCAGTTACTTGCTAACTTTTCAGTGCATCGTTACGTTGCGAATTCTTTAGGTAACATCTAATGCACTCATCAAGAAAGCGTGCATCAGCTTTCAAAGACAACACAGCGACCTAGCTCTATCTTACCTAGAAGCAGCAGAAAAATGTTATCCGGACAATAGCGACGTTTTCTATCAAAGGGGATTGGTAAGTCAAAGGTCAGCTCATTTTCTTGTCTTCTCACATCTTTCGCACACATTAATCCCCTTGTTTGGCACGATATTCCACACATATCGCAGGCGATTAGTGATTGCCACTAAGTCACTTTTGGCATTATGTAAATGACGCTACTGACTCAGCCATTCTTTTAATCCTAGATGAAGCTCGATATTGAGAGTATTTCGGAAGCAGCTGACGAGTTTGAGAAATGTCTTAAATTGAGCCCTGGATTTGTCCCTGCATCTATAAAGAAGGCATACTGCGGTAAGAAATGCATTGAAACGCTTAAAAACTGAGGTCTCAAAAATTAAATCAGCCTATCATTACACTGGCCTGCGAATGAAAACTTTTTGTCAGTTATCAGTTTCAATCTAATAGGTGACTCAAGTAAGTTTTGAGGTGCTCTTTCAGAATCTCGTGATCTGTAGTTCTTTTTTTAACACTTTCCGTCAGTTTTTAACAATTTGAACTATTTTTCTTTTACAATACTTTAACCTCCAATATGCAAAAGTTTTACAATCGTTAAATAAAAATGTCGTCTAGAGTATGTACAATTTAAGCATAAGGCTTCCTTCATTTATAAGAATGCTTTTGGACTGCCTCCTCCTCGACTTTCTGCTATGCTCAACAGCTGGATTGTGGTGCTTCAGGCTCTAACAGTAATCGGCCATCATGGTAAAAACTCCAGCGGCCTTGATATCTACGTCCCATTTCACACACGTCCTGGCGGAACCTCTCAACCCCTGTGTCGCTAAATGCTCCTAAATTTGATGGGAAAATAGTCAAAGTTCGAATTTAGAAAATATGTCTTAACACTCATTTTGCTGCCGCCAAGTGCTGCCTAGTGTTGAATTATGTTCTCAACGATTAGCATGTAGCCAGTGCGATTGACGAGAAAGTTCTCTACCGGAGACTTAAATCCATTACATGCCTGCTACTCTAACCCAGTCCTTTCTGTGTAAACTGTGTGTCTTTGAACAATTCTCTGATCTATAGACCAACAAGCATAGATTTTATCTTTGCCTCGCTAATTTGAGGATACTTTTCTTGTAAGTATTTAAGGTCGTGATAGCACAGGAGGTAATGTGCTCGCCATTCACAATCGAGGTCGTGGGTTCGGATCCTGCAGCGGGCGATCCTTGATTGCCAACTGCTAGCAGTGGTGAAAGCCGCTAAGGCTCTTCTGCCGCTATTCAAAAAAAGGCTGTTAAATCAGCTAATATTAAAGATATAGTTTTTGTTCAAAGCCTCAACATAGTGGTCATTAGTCCAGGCGCTATGTACAAGGGAGGAAGTGGCACTTTCTTGCTTTCAACAATAAGAGGCTCTCGGACGTTGTCACTCCCAGGAACAAAATGTGCTCGCTCTGGCCAGTCTTTCTTTTGGTAATGAAGAGCATCAGAGAGAGTAGAGATCAGAGAGAGTATACCACAGACATAAAAAGTAAGGATATTTTGTATACCCACCTTGAAGTCCCCATTGGTGTTGATCGTATTTAATTTCATCGAGAAGTATTTTCACGTTTCCGTAAATCTCTTTCATCTGGACAGAATGTGCAGCAGGCAAAGGCGAATGATCTCTTTTATTGTGAAGTGAAGATCATTTTAAACTGCGGTTCTATGAACCGGCGAAGTGTCTCCACTAAGTTGAACCATAGCATTTTTCCATTTGGTTAATTAGACCTTAATTATAACACATTTTATATAGGGCTCTCAGAGAACTCCAGGATCTTTTTCTATACACTTTACGTTTGCTGCAAAGAAGCAGGATCGAATGGTTAGTGGTAGCGTAATGGCTCAATAGGTAAGGCGGTTGCTTTTCACGATCTCGGCCCCGAGGTCGTGGGTTCGAATCCTGCAGTGGGCGATCCTTTATAGCTACTGCAAGCGGTGGTGATAGCCGTGAAGGCTCTTCTGTCGCTATACAAAAAGAGGCTGTTTAATCAGCTAGTATTTATTATTTTTATTTATTTAGCGTGCTCAATGACAACAAGCATGACATGGTTAGGGGTGACATACATAGGGTCAGCACGCAAGTATGATTAGTGGCAGCATGCTCAGTCTCAGCATGCATAAGCACAAAGGTTTAATCACAGGGACCCACTAAATGCTGTGATAAATATGTGTGTTTTAAGTTTCTTTTTAAAGGTGGTCAAGTCAGGGGATGTCGTGACGCAAGTCGGAAGTGAGTTCCGGGTTTTTGGAGCATACGAACTAAAGGCATGGTCTCCGAAGGATTTGAGGTTCGAACGAGGTATGGGTAAACGATTAGATTCCAAAAAGCGAGTGGTACCCTCGACGTTGCTGCAATAGACTCGTGAATATTTCGTCTAAAATTACGGAAGGAACTCTTTTTCACGAAATTTCTACCACAAAAATTTAGTACCCGATGCAAGAAAATTTCTCTTTTAATCTAGACCCGAGTAGTTCAGTCAACTCTTTGGGCACGTCAAGGTCTCTCACTAAGCCATCGAGATCAGATTTCGACATTAGCTTAGGTGTTGGAACTGTAAGCTGACGCAGATAGGTGGCAGCGTCCGGCCGAAAGGCAGACTCCAAGGGTCGCTTCAACACTGGTGTATTCCGTCAATGCTCGCCGCGTTACACCACAGTCGTTCTCCCCTCCGTTCTGTTTCCCACTGCCTGCTCCTGCCCCGGCAGCGACTCGCCCTCGTAAAACCGTTTCCCAATAAACCGACATTGCCCATAAACCAGCAGCCGTAAATGACATCAGCCCATAGAGTCACAGCATGGCAATAAAACAAGCGCAGGAACATCAAAGGCATCATAGTTGTCATAAACAGCACCTTCAGTTGAACTCACTCTTGACTTGCGTCACGACATCCCCTGACTTGACCAGATTTTAAAAGAAACTAAAAACGTAACTATTTATCGCAGCATTTAGTGGGTCCGTGTGATTCGTCCTAGGGTGAGACTCGATTGTGATTGCATCGCTTTCGTTCTGTGCTGCATGTGCTGCTACCAAGCACGTTGGCTGGCCTGGCTGGCACGAGACTTGACGACTTCTGCTTCAGAGTATCGCTCAATCACCGACCGGAGCCAGAGCGACCCGCAGGCCGCCGAGCACAGGCTGCAGCCTCTTGAGATGCTAACGAAGCTCTATCCGGAAGTCAGCGAAGGCTACTCGCTACTGGGCCAGGTAATGGCGGTCGCCTGAGGATCGGATAGATCGTCGCTAGCTTTGAGAACGGCCGCAGCTCATTCCCTAACGACCTTGGTAGGCACTGCAAGGCCGCCAGCTGTATGGCGAGGCTCAAGAAGCGTTCGACCGAGCGAGGAGCTTGGATCCCACTGACGCCGAAGTGCTAGTTCACAAAGGGTGAGTGTGAATGTGCTGAGCATTGTTCAACACTGGTGGTGTGTCAGTTATTTCTAGCATGCACAGTCTGTCGTTGTAAATACGTCTTGAAGGGCAGTTGGATTTTCATAGCCTGAAAAGATCGCAGCAGCAAAGGAAACCTCACCTGGTCTTCAGCATTTTCTTCGTCCACATAGATCTTCTGGCTCAATGAGCCAATGGTCAATGCAATTATTCAGGATTTTTTGGGATATTCCACTCTTTCCCACCTTCATTAAGTGCTTAAAAAGAGATTTAGCTCTCGTGTGGCGCCTTGCAAATGCGTTATTATTATCATCATTACTGTGTTGGATAGAATATTAATAGATAGATTGTTTGATAGAATATCCAGGGCTTGACTGCTACAGTCAAACTGTCCAATCGTCATGACTTGAGCACTACAATCAAGTGAGGCTCCAGGCACAACTCCAAGCGAAGTATCCTGCATTCAAATTACTCGGCCTGTATGGCATTGTGCTAGTTATTTCTGATTTCGGTTGGATAAGTGTTATGTCATACTGTTCATGATTGCAGAATATAAAGCTGAAGGACATTTGATGACATGAATAGCAAAACGTATCCAGCGGATATCAGGAATAAACTATCACAATGTAGTGAGCTGAGCACAGCAGAGTTGAAATCCCATTTCAAATTTCACTCTGATTCGTGAAGTATTGTCTGAGTTATGGCATTTACCAGGCACACAGCTACACTACAAATGAGATGTCACAAGCATGCACCATAACGAACAGCACACAGTACTTCGATCAACCAAGGTTCAAAAAGTCGGGACCTAAGTAGCAGATAATAGTGATCGGTACATTTTGTTATTTGTAGATATTTTGCTCCTGGTCAACTTCCAGATTAGACATGGTTTTTATAAATATTTTTTTCTTGTAGATTTAAGTCGTCAGAACTTCCGATCTCATTTTTAACAAGTTTGCCATTTAAAAGGTAGCCTAAACAAACATTACATTGTTGTACCAGTTTTTTTTGGACCAAATACTTTATTTACATTCCGCCTGGAGGACGCGAGCTTGAAAGAGATAGGCACATTATGGTTTATTTGACTGCACCAGTTGGCTCGGTAAGAATTCGGTAACAGTCTGTTCTCTGTAGCCTATCTTCTTCATTCACCCAGCTCTATCAAGAGATTTTTCATATGACTTAACGTAACTTAGTGATGCTCACTGAGTCAGCACGTTTTCAAATACTGAATTTAGTGTCAGAACATCAGATTGGCTGTTCCCATTTTCTTCGAGCCTATGTTAGTTGTGAGCAACTCTCAAGGGACAGAACTCGATGGGTTCTCTGTAACCGGCAGATGGAAATTTCAGAATTGTCATCTCTTATGTCGCACAGGCTTCTGTTGGCGTGCAGCAAAGGTACTAGCGAAGGCGAGACGTTGCTGCACGAAGCTTTGGCACTCGACGAGAAATGTGACTTGGCCTATCAAAACTTGGGAGTCTGGGCAATCAAAAGGTAAGCTCGTCGCTTCGATTTCTCCAGCTTGCACAGACTAACGGTGGAGTTCAAGCAGACGCCCATGCTCCGAACAGCGGCTATTCACACAACGTTGACTTGCTCTCTACCTCTCTTGAGGTTAATGCTCACCAGCTCATTTCTAGGGGCAACACGGAAGCTGCTCTAGACTACTTCAGGAAGCTCTTACCCCTGAAGGCAACGAAGGAAAAGGAACTGGTGAACATTTGTTTGCTGATCGAGGCCGGTGAAGCTCAACGATATGTCAAGGAAGTCTATGACATCGATGCACCATTCCTAGGAGCTATCTAGCAAATGCAACTATTGCATCATCGACATACTCTTGTATGCCATTCAGAAGCAATGCAAGTCTTTCCAGAATTGTACAAGTAAAAACAGATCTATGCTTCACACACACACACACCATAGTGCGCCCCATTCTATTCAGCTACCATGTTTTCTACCAGCAACTCGACCTTACTAGCATTCGAACTAATAGACAGGGATCAGAAATAGGCTCACGAACCTGTTATGAGCAAATATAAAAATGTGGGTCGTTATGATTGTCACCACAATCGGCCAGATGTGGTCTAGATGCAGTCACAGATTTGTCTGGGTCTGCAGCAAGTATTTCGACTGGTCAACCACGGCAAGCATGTTATTCTGTGATGCTACGATCTTGAAGTTTCTTGAGCTGATGGAGGATTAGAGCACATGACACAATTTTTGCATGAAGGGTATGTATGCAACGGCAGCTGAAAGCATGATGCCACTCTCTAGCCAGGACAATAAATATTTATTCACGAGTCTGCCCAGGCATATATGTGCACATAATAATTGGGTTTAATCAGCATCTTTCGTCAAAGTGCACAGAGCCCAATGAGTCATTCTGGTTAATGTGCGATCTCATACAGCTAAATCAGCATGCAAAATTGAGCTTGCGTGGTGTCATAAAAAGACGTACATCGTCATCTGTCAGCTTGGCTCGCCTCTCTCGATGCTCGCGCACAATCGGTGTCAATGTGGCAATCGCAGCTTCTTTCAGATGGCCTGTGAACAGCTCACCTTTAGTGTAGGCCTAAAACTCAAAAGAATCATGGTCGAAACAGCTGCACCAATTGGTTCACTGCTGTGCCCGCAGCATGTTATATGAAAATAAGCTCAGAAAAATCATCACCCATAATCCTCATACCATCTTTTTGTTTTGGTATGCCATGCCCAGCCATGTACTCTAAATGTCACTGGTTCTCAGTGACCTTTAGAGTACATGGCTGGGTTACATGCAAGCACCACCCGGGAATGCTCTATAAGGATTATTCTACAGACTGAACTCGATGGCTAACGGGGGTTAGGCACTTGCACCGGCTTACCTCTCCGACTTCCTCGCTCCTCTACTGTGCTTTCGTAACACCTGCTGCTCGGCTTCTAATAGACTAGCCGGTCCTGCCACTAAATTGAAATCTTTTGGCGATCAAGCCCGGGCATGCATAGAAAGTATGGAACTCGTCACTTTCAGAAAGTGCACAAATCATTACGGGCTTCAGCCAACCTCCGGCATGACTTTGTATCATTTAGGTAGCATTTGTTCGGCTCAATTTCCCCCCGAAGCGATCACTGAAGTCGCCTTTTTTGCTCCCGTGTGCTTTTCGAACTTACCGTGCAGGACTCTGTGGTTGTTACTAACCAGTGGTGGTACTAACCGGAGACCCTGAATGTCTGCTTTTCTGATGCTACATGGTTGTCTGTACACATCACTTTTGAGCTTTTACAGGGTAAACATTAGACATTGCATTTCATTAACCTTGGTTATTTCTTCTTTGCAGTGAGTTGTACAGCACCTGGCTAGAGATTAGGTTCTCTGAGGTTGCCAAGCCTGCAACTTATTTATTACAGTGGGGTCCTGGGTTACGAACGCCTCGGGTAGTAGATAATGGAGTTTACGAACATCCGGTTTGGCAAAACAAAAGTAACAAACCGGTTCTGGTTAACGAATTAGAATGCAAAAGAATGCATATTAGTTTATGAGTGCTAAATTGAATCTCGAACTGCAACCAAGGCACCGTAACACCGCAACAGACGGACGAAGGTAGGGAAAAACCTTTGAAATAAGTGAAGGAAACCCATGCTGCCTCAGCATTAGTGGAGCAGCATTGTGAACATCAATTGTTTTTATTTTTGGATACAGGAACAATTTTTTCCCGGCTTCTTTCGCTGAGAGAATTAAAAACTTTCCCATAGTGCCCAATAGAAAATCACGATCCAGGTGGTTACGAACGACCCTCGTTACGAAACGAGTCTAGCAACCGATTATATTCGTAACTGGGGGACCCTACTGTATTAATATTAATCTTATTATTACACAGATCGGATCTCTGCCCGATTGCCAAAGCAATAGCGCAGAATGGCCATATGCAGGAGTAGCTGCCATTTGTTTGCACGTACCCTGCGAATCTCCTCGAGCTTGGCATCATCCTCCATGAAGAAGCGCAGATACTGGAACGATATGTCGACGTCGCAGTTACCACCCTTCTCTATGTGCTCTTGCTTTGTGGCACCGCCACCGGAAAATGCGTACTTCTTAATCTACAAAAAAGCCCGGCAATAAACCAGGCTCAGCTTACTTGGTCGCACCGAACACAGGCTGATTATGGTGATGGCTGAGAGGCCCTCAATGGGCATGGGCTGGGTGAGTGGGTGGTGGCCCCACCTTGTTGGAAATGTCCTTATCCGAGTCGCGAAGGAAGATGGACGAGTTAGGCTCGCTGGCACTCATCTTGCTCTGAGCTCCCTGCAGAGCTGGAAAGAAGGTGGAATGCAGCAGCGCCGGTTTTGGCAGTCCCAGTCTCGGTGCCACATCACGTGTCATGCGGAAGTAGGGATCCTGCAAAGACGGAATCCAGACATAGAGCAAGCGTAACAGATACATAAAACACCAAGCACATGACACCGGACCCTCGGATAATAATAATAATAATAATAATGTCTTTTGCATAGCGCCCAAACAGAACTAAATCTTTATTCAGGCACTTTCTCGCAGTGAGAGAAGCAATAACCAATAGTTGACAAAAAGCAAGGTTTCTGCCTAGGCAAGCATGCAAAACAGACAATTATCATGCTACGACAAACATGCAAGAGCACACAAAAGTCTCGCGGATGCTGGTTGGTGGAATCCCCGGTTAGTAAAACTCTATCAATCATGCAGAGGTAAATAAAGCAAAGGAAAAAAGAGCGGTACACTGGAGCGCTATA
This sequence comes from Cristatella mucedo, assembly GCA_009760855.2. Taxonomy (NCBI): domain Eukaryota; kingdom Metazoa; phylum Bryozoa; class Phylactolaemata; family Cristatellidae; genus Cristatella; species Cristatella mucedo. The sequence continues at coordinate 881,861 of WPIO01000052.1, read as the reverse complement.
CAAAAGCATGTTGCTGCTACATTAAGTTGGTATGGAACAGGTAGTTTTCAGCTTCTTTTTGAATGCCTCAAATCAGGAAATGAGTAACAGTAGTAAGTTCCGCGAGCTTTGGGAGCACAGTAACTCAAGGCGCGGTCTTCGACAAGAGATTTGAAGTTAGTGAGGGGCACAAGCAATCGACCAGAGTCGGAAGAGACAAGGTCTGGTCAGCAGCAGAGGGGACGAGGCCTGGAACTAATTCGGATAGGCAGGCCAGAGCTAGAGAATAGAGGGATCTAAAAGTGAGTGAAATGTAATGTAATATAATGTATCTCTGTCAGTAACTCCACAAAGTCATAAAGACCGTGTGGGTGTTATGCAGGAGAGTTTTGCATAGCGCACTCACAGCCTAAGCGGCTTTCGGTACGCATTCGGTAGTCAACAGACTTCATCTCACGCAACAAAGAGAAAGTGGGAAGCATAGCAGAGTCAGGAGAGCAGTTGAGGTAGTGAGTAGCATAGAAGTAGCAGTTCAGGACCGCTGAAAAAGATGTGCCCTAGTCGGCAGTTGGAGAGTAGATGTCGTTGCGTAGGAATTGTGGAAGCGAGTTCCACAGTCTAGGACCTGCAGAGCTAAAGCTTCTGTCGCCAACTGTCTTTAAGCGAAGGAATGGGACAGCTAATTTATTGTCCACACAGGACCTGATAGCGCGAACAGGCTGAAACTGATGCAGCAGTTCAGCTAGGTACGAAGGAGCCAAGCCGTGGCAGGCCTTGTGGGTCAGCATAAGAACTTTGCTCTGTATCCTTTGCTCAACCGGCAACCATCCTAGCTCTTTCAGCAGAGGTGACACGTGCTCAAACCGCTGGGACTTGAAGACCAGCCTTGCAGCCATATTCATAGTCCGACAGAACTAAAGAGCTAGTTAAATTTTTTACAAGCCACTGTGGGAGACAGCTCCTAATCTTGGATAGGGATCGGATGTGATGGCTAGCTGTAGAGGCAGTCTTCTGAATGAAGCTTTTGAAATTGAGGCAGTTGTCGAACACGACACCTAAATTACGAGCACGTGGTGAAGGTCGCACAATAGCATCACCTATTAGAACAGCAAAGCCTTTTAATCCAGCTACACGCTTAGGGTGTCCTATGAGCAGCAGTTCGGTTTTATCGTCATTTAATTTCAGGAAGTTTTCCGACATCCAGGATCGAATATCGGCAAGGCAAGCATTCAGTTTCTCAGTTGCTGCAGCAGATTCCGACGGTTTAAATGACAAATACAACTGAGTATCGTCAGCATAGAAGAGACATCCTATTCCATGGGCCTTAATCACTTTTCCCAGAGGTTGTATATAAATGGAGAACAGCAAGGGACCGAGTACAGACCTTTGAGGGACTTCACAGGTGACCCTTCTCATGTCTGAGACCTGACCCCAACACGACACGGATTGAACACGATCAGACAAGTAGGATTTAAACCAAGCCAGTGCTTCGTCTGCCAGACCGATCGTTGTTCTCAATCGTCCAAGCAGAACTTCGTGATCAATGGTGTCGAAGGCAGCAGACAGATCTAGCAGAGCTAGGGCAGTGACATTCCTGTCGTCGTTACCACGTAGAATGTCATTGTTAATACGGAGGAGAGCAGTTTCAGTAGAGTGCTGCCTCTTGAACCCTGATTGAAATGTTTCTGACATTCCATTATTTTCAATATGTTCAACTAGCTGCTTAGCAACAATTTTTTCAAGAATCTTTGATAAGAACGGAAGAAGGGAAACTGGACGATAGTTTGCTAGGACCTCTGTGTCTAATCCAGGCTTTTTAAGAATAGGTCTAACGATTGCCGATTTGAAGGACTTGGGGACGACCCCTTTTCCCAAAGAAGCATTAAAAATCTTGGTTATGGCAGGGCTAAGTTGGTCTGCAAGTGAAGACCACAGAGATGAAGGTATAGGGTCTTCAGGAGACGAGCTCTTTTTGCTAGACCTTATTAAGACAGCCACACCACAGGCAGAAACATCGGAGAACCTATTAAGAAAGGTCACAGGTTGAGGAACGGCGATTGCTTTGGTCGGAGGGGGCTTAATGGAGGCATGAATGTGCACAATTTTTTCAGTAAAGAAGGCTGAAAACTTTTCGGCTGAGCCCTTAATATCTGGGGAGTCAGACCTGACAGCATTGGCCAGTAAATGGTTTACTGTCTTATAAATCTGTTTAGTGTCCAATTGGCAGGAATTCAGCTTTATAATGAAAAAAGAAGCCCTGGTTTTTTTAAGCTTTCGCGTGTAAACGCAAAGGAAGTCTTTAAAACTGACTAGATCTGCCTCAGACCCCGATTTCTTGAAACGACGTTCTAGCCTGCGCTTAACACGGCGCATCTTAAGGAGTTTTTTTGTAAATCGAAAGGAATCTCGACGACTTCGAACACGGATAGAGCGAACGGGAGCATGCTCGTCAAGAGCACTCCTGAGTGTCATGTTCATCGCATCAGTGAGGGTATCGAGGCTGCCGTTCGAGTCTGAGTGCAGATCAAGAAGGCCTGCATCACAAACAGATTTAAAAAACTTGTCCATGTCAATGCTTTGTAAGTCACGTCGCTTGGCAAATTCGACATTGCCCTGTACGTACGATGGAGTTGGAACAGTAAACGAGACCGAACAATGATCTGAGAGGGTCAGTGGGCACACCACAAAGTCAGTGGGGAGGACATCCTTAGTGATCACGAGATCTAGAATGTGGCCACCGACGTGGGTGCTATGATTAACGTGTTGGGCCAAACCAAAATTCTCCAGACAGTCAAGAAATGAGCGGACCTGACTGTTGCTAGTGTTGTCAACGTGAATATTGAAGCCTCCTACAATCAGTAACGGCCTGTCACACACAAATATTTTAGCGAGGAACTCTGAAAGCTCCTCTATAAACAAATTTAGACAGCCAGAAGGAGGCCGGTATATCACAACGGTGAGAGGCATTGTCTTTGGTGAAGACCTGATAGCAACCGATTCAAAAGATGAACCATGCGAGAAACTGCACATTTTATAGCCAAACTATTCGCGAACAACAATCGCAACCCCGCCACCAACCTTGTCAGGACGCATGGACTGATAGAATGAGAACCCGGGTGGGGTGGTCTCAGAAATACAGCTACTGGAACAAGGCGTCATCCAGGTTTCGGTAAGCAGAAATGCATCTAGCTTCTCCTGGACCACCTGATCGCGGATAAGTAACCCCTTGGTTTTTAGCGAGCGGATATTTAGTAGGCGGAATTTAAGAGGCTGTCCAACAACTGGGCGACGGCGATGAAGTGGCTCGTATTCTCTACCGTTTGCGTCCGGCCCGGCGGACGCTGGCTCTTCGAATTTGAATTGGACCTTGGTAACGGCCGTCGGACGACGTTTCACAACGTGCTGGGCTGGGGTACTACCGCAACAAGTACTATTCAGCGCTTTAAACTTACGAGTCGTAGATTTGATAGCCGAGCTGTTGATAGGGCGAACGCCGGATGCAGGAAGGTTCTCACTGACCTGCCGGAGAAGGCCCGCCGGTAGGTATCGACTAACGGCGACATCGCATCTTATGCTAAGCAGGTCCTGTTTTGTGTAGCATATCCGAGGACAGCTCATACATAGTCACAGCGAAGATAGCAGCGGAATACCCGAAGGTATTACGGAGAAATCAAGTAAAGGTCCACACCAAGCTAGGAGTCGCCCGAGGCTGCTCTTTAGCGCGGGGGGGGGGGGGGGAATGAGGATCCCTGAAAGTCTATACGACTGCTTGATAGGCAGCCAGTGCAGATTGCTGTGCGGTGGTGCAACGTCGCACTTGCTAAGTTTACGCCAGATAAGTCTAGCAAACAGTTGCAACGATTACTTCAAGCATTCGAAGAGTGCCTTTGAGAGATTTAGTTCTCTGTGGATCCAATAAAAAATATCTATTTATTAGTATTACTATTATTACAACAGTACACAGATACGAGCCCACTCCTCCAGGATGACGAAAGCAAGACCAGATGCACTCAGAGAGACACAAACGACGGCAGCAGCATAGCAGACTCTCAGCACACGCCTCACCTGATCTATGGCGCATGGTATCAGACACGGTATGTCGCTTCGGCCACCAAAGACAAACGGGAATGAGCTACTAAACGATGGTGCAGCCTGGACTGCTGGAAAGGCTATCTTGCCTATACAGTCACTGTCGCCGAAGCCGAATATGCCTTTCACCTGATTGAAAGTGACACACTTTTGTATTCGGCACATGTTGGCATAGAATGCTGGGCACTGACTGCAACATTCAAAATATGATGGTCACGACAAGACAGCTAGCAAGATGAGAACCCGATGAAAAACAGCAGCAGCAGCAGCAAACCGAGCTCTGCAGTGCACACTCGTGCAGCACAGCAGAAAGCTGCGGGGGGGGGGGGGGAATATGGACAGGAAACAGGCTCCGGGCATTCATCGAAATCAACAACCGGGCAGAATTTCTGCCACATCTTCGGCAAAGTACAGACAGTCGAGCTGCCACCAAGAGTGCTGCAAGCAAGAGTGCAGCCGGAAGGCGGTGGCAGCAGAGACGATGCAGTGGATTTGAGCCCAGCTGCAGCAGGATGGGCACTCCCCCCCCCCATGAAGCCTCGTAGCGAGGAGGCTGGCACCCATGCATCAGCTCCTCCGAAGCCCACCACCTGAGCAGCCTACCCAATAAAGTCCAAGTCGCTGAATATGAACGTCTTGTTGGCATCGAAGCCGAGGGCAATGATGTCCTTGGCGTTCTCGTAGGCCAGCTTACGTGCCTCCTCTAATCCCAAGTCCTTCCACAGGAACTTCTCATCGTCAGTCAGCTGGATGACAAGCGGCACGTCGAAGGTCTCCTGCAAGTATCTGAAAGCGAAAACGATGCAGCACTGCAGCCGATTCTTCCTCCTCCAAGCGAACCTCTGCAATGCCTGTGCCTGGAAAGGCCAGCATTGTCGGAGGGGGGAGGGTGGGTAAGGGCGGGTGGCGCATCGGAGCAGCAGTGCGGCAGTCGGGCGGAAAGAGGTCACTGTGTGCACGCGCGCCGGCGACTGCAGGCACGAATTTCGCACTCTGATGGAGGGGGTATAAGTTGAGCGTGCAAGTGCTTGGACGAGCACCAGGGTGTGCAAGTGCACTCATCACATGGGGCACGGCTCTGCCTCTGGTAGAATTTATTTCATAGCTAAAACCTGGCCTGGATTTCGAAGGCACACTAGTTAGTTCTCCCCCCCCCAGTCTCATCTCCTTTTGCTGCTCAAAATTCTCAAAGAAATCGTTGTTACAGAGCTTGTGTCGAGCACGTAGATGACAAAGATTCATCAGGAAAATATCACTCGGACGATGGTAAGTAACGCCACCCGTAACTCCGACTCGACCTGGCGGCAGCTTTCGACACTATTAATCATACGATCTTGCTTCCATGATAATCGATAGCAAAGACAGGTCTACGTGGTGACACTCGGGCATCGAGCAAATTAACAGACTCGTCAGATCGTGTTCAGTCTGCTAAAGTCAGCAGCCTAGTTCCACTGGAGTTCTTGCACTCACACTAGCTGACCCAGTAGTCGGCTCTGCTCTGAGGTGCCACACCAGCCTAAATGAACAGCTACTAGCGGTAGTCAGAGTCAGAGCGAGTCCTGCCAAGCTGGCAGCTCTTAAACTTACTTTGCAGCAAATGCAAAGCGCCTAGAGAGAGATTAAGTGCTTTATCAAGTGAATTATTATTATTATTATAAACGCCAGTTACCTTCTGCTAAACGGTAAACAGCCACACTACTGGCACACATTAGTCGCCGAAGTTGGACAGCATTAAAAGAGACACGAGGGGGATGGAGGGAGGGGAGCTGCAGAATTCAGCATGCCCTGCCATCACTTTGCAAAGAGTCATTGTGACATCGGCGAACAGGGCCTGCATGGCCTTTCATAATAATCAGGCGCTTACTTGGTAAAGATAAACGGAACCAGATGTCCCAGATGCATCGACTCAGACGATGGTCCGCGACCCGTGTACAAGTAGAACGGCTTGCCCTGTTCATACAGGCTCAGTATGCTTTGCAGGTCCCTAAAAAAAAAGCAATTGCCTCCTGCTGCACACCATCAGCACACCAACAGCAAGGCGACGTAAGGTATATAGAGAAATAAAATAGCTTTGCCAATGGGCAGACTAGCATGACACAATAAGGAGAATTTAGCTACCGGGTCTTAGCTCAGGGGTAAGGTGCTTGCTCCTTATGGCCCAGGGCCGTGGGTTCAAGTCCTGCATGCAGTAGGAGATCCATCTTCTCCACTCCAAGCAGTAGTAACAGCCGGAATGGCTCTTCAGCTGCTATATAAATGAGGCTGTTGACGCAGAAGAATGTCAAGAAAATACTTGTTAAAATTTGACCGACAGTCAAATATTTGTTATGGATATCTTCCACGAGACACGCATGTTAGAAATGGAAGCAGATGTTCTGCCGACTTCCACGTAAAAGAAAAATGTGATTATGCAAGCCACGAGTAACCTTGGTGTAAACCGGGAGCAACATATCAAGAAATGACAAATTTACCGATCTCTGCATCATATTCGACCTGTATCCCAATTTGCTGAACTTGAGCCGTGATGGCACACTGGGTAAGGCGGTTGCTTTCATGACCTCGGTCCCGAGGTCGTGGGTTCGATTCCTGTGGTGGGCGATCCTTTATCGCCACTGCAAGCAGTGGTGATAGCCGTAAAGGCTCATCAGTCGCTATACAAACAGAGGCTGTTTAAGCAGCTAGGATTTTTTTTAGATCGAGGTACATGCATGAAGCTTACTGAGGTGAATGCTTGTGACTTTTAAAAAGCTTTTCAGTGTAGCTTTGCACCTTGTAAATTCCATAGCTCGGCCAATATTTTGTATATCAAAGTGAAATTTGACACGAAGAGTTCAGTCCTACTTGTATGACCTAGGGCAAGAATGATTTCTGGTTTGGTCAAACGGGTTTTTTCTACATGTCCATGATTGCAGAAAATAAAGCTCTAGAACGTTTGATGACATGTGCAGTCAAATTAATCCTACCGAAGTCAGAAATAGTTTAGCATGACGTGTTAAAAGAAGAGCTAAACTTGCACTTCAAACACCACTCGGCCGAGTTATAAAATGTACAAGGCATCAAGCTACACTGAAAATGAAGCTGCATAAAAGAGACAAGAATACACCTCAACAAGCTTCACACATGTACCTCGATCTACTAAGGTTCAACAAGTTGGGATACAAGTCCCATATGATGCAGAGATTGGTAAATTTGTCATTTTGTTTTAGATATGTTGCTCTCGGTTTACATCCGGGTTAGACATGGTTTGCACAATCCTTTTTTTCTTTTATATGGAAGTCGTCAGATCTTCTGATCCCATTTCTAACATGTTTGTCTTTTGAAAGGTACCCTAAACAAATATATGGCTGTCGGTCAAATTGTATAAGTATTTTCTTGACATTCCCCCTAGCAAAGTCCTACAAGGGCTACGGCAGGCTTGTTTTTCATGTAAAAGTGTTGGAGGCAAAAGGAAGAGAGGGAACTGATAACGTTGACAGTCTTACGTTCATCCTCTGCACTGGTCTAGGCATGCAGCAATATACAGACACCGACAACTTCTCAATCCATAAACCGAACAGCAGGCAATGTTTGACAACAAGCGATAAATTTACATAGAGCCCTGAACCAGTAACCCATAGGCTGCAGATCGGTCCCTCGCTCGAAATTCTTTTTTTGCCTAAAATGCCATGGCAGACAACCTACGGACGATCTAAATATTGAAAACTAAATACTACCATTCACTGACAGCTACAGACGTACCACAAGAGGGTGGTCAGCCAGCACAGCACAGTGTGAGCGAGTTCATGCATATTAAGGCAAAGTCAGAAAAGGTCGCGCAGGCGACTGGACAAGTATCTAGCTTGCTGAGAGTGCTGGAAAGGGCGAGGCGCCTTTGACCACTGTACTGGGCAGCTGACACAGTGAGATCGGACTGAGACTTATTTTATGAGACTTATGAGACTTATTGATTAGACGATCAGACATACGAGAACAAGAGGATCTCAATGCCAAACAAAGACGGGCTGGGCAAAGGAAAGAGTCGAAACTGCATGGAAATGCAGACCGAGGGCACGGGCAAAGTGGACAGCTCATCGTCGGCGATCAGCTTCAGCAATTAAAGCTCTCAGCCCAGTGAGGCGCTTCACACTGAGGGAGAGAGAGAGGGAGGGAGGGAGGGAGGGAGGGAGGGAGGGAGGGAGAGAGGGAGGGAGGGGAGGGAGGGAGGGAGGAGGAGGGAGGGAGGGAGGGAGAGAGAGAGGAGAGAGAGAGAGAGAGAGGGAGGGAGGGGAGGGAGGGAGAGGGGAGGGAGGGAGGGGGAGGGAGGGAAGGGGAGGGAGGGAAGGGGAGGGAGGGGGGGAGGGAGGGAGGGAGAGAGAGAGAGAGAGAGAGAGAGAGAGAGAGAGAGAGAGAGAGAGAGAGAGAGAGAGAGAGAGAGATCTGCAACGACGCTTCCAATGGGTCTGCATCACCCTAGCCCTGTCCGAGCGGCTCGCCTGGCAAGCAAAGTCACGTGATATCGCACGGACACAGGCAAGCGAACGCAGTGGGCTAGCAGTAGCAGCTGCGGCAGCAACCCGCAACGCCCAGCACCTGTGAGAGAAGAACGTGCCTCTTTTGAGCAGATGGTGCGCTGGCTTTCCAGTAATCCTCTCTACGCTTGCGATGAGCTCGGCGTCGATTTTCGAGCTGCCGAACCGCTCTGCAAAGGCACCACGCTCGCTCGGCACGCACATCCAACACAGCAGCAGCGAAAGAGGCAGGCGGAAGTGGAAGTGGCGGTGGCAAGGCAAGGCACTGGAGCAGCTGGCAGGAAGCACTAGCGGCCGGTCGGTCGGCACTGGGCGAGTGACGTGCCCGCTCGGCCACGTCCACGTCGCTAACGGTAGCTCACAACGGCAGCGGCGCAGGCTCCACCGGGTGGCCGGCAGCCACTCTGTGGGCCCCGCGCATGCACCAGAATCGAAGGATCGCAGAAGAAGCCAGCGAGTGTAACCCAAGCGACTGATTTCGATCGCTCTTGACAGCCGAAAATGCTCGACCGGCTGGCCGAAGAGGGCAAGGTCACGAGCGCAAGGGTCGAGCAACTCACTGATCAGCTTGTCATAGTCCACGCCAGTAGCCGACTTGCTAATCACTTCCCACGGATTGACCTCGTCGTCCTCGGCTGCCGACTTGCCGGTCAGCTCGAGCTGCTGGGCAACGTCGCCAGCCACTGCATCAACTGGATCAGCCATCATCGGTGACGCCTAAAGAAGAGCTCGGCGTGAAAGGGGCGAAAAACGCCTAACGTCCGCCCTCAGACCTGCCTTTACGG